>MJUU01017269.1:44106-58770 GCA_002080025.1 Modiolus philippinarum | reverse complement strand
TGTCAGGAGCCAAAGTCCGTGAGGTAATAACAAAACTACTTAACAGGACTGTCATGAGCCAAAGTCCATGAGGTAATAACAAAACTACCTAACAGGATTGTCATGAGCCAAAGTCCATGAGGTAATAACAAAACTACCTCACAGGATTGTCATGAGCCAAAGTCCGTGAGGTAATAACAAAACTACCTAACAGGATTGTCAAGAACCAAAGTCCAGGAGGCAATAACAAAACTACCTAACAGGATTGTCAAGAACCAGAGTCCATGAGGAAATAGCAAAACTACCTAACAGGATTGTCATGAACCAAAGTCCGTGAGGTAATAACAAAACTACCTAACAGGATTGTCAAGAACCAAAGTCCATGAGGTAATAACAAAACTACCTAACAGGATTGTCATGAACCAAAGTCCGTGAGGTAATAACAAAACTACCTAACAGGATTGTCAAGAACTAAAGTCCATGAGGTAATAACAAAACTACCTAACAGGATTGTCAAGAACCAAAGTCCGTGAGGTAATAACAAAACTACCTCACAGGATTGTCAAGAACCAAAGTCCATGAAGTAATAACAAAACTACCTAACAGGATTGTCATGACCCAAAGTCCGTGAGGTAATAATAAAACTACCTATCAGGATTGTCAAGAACCAGAGTCCAGGAGTTAATAACAAAACTACCTAACAGAATTGTCAAGAAGCAAAGTACGTGAGGTATAAAAAGACAAAGAAGGTGGGAAACAACCGAGGAAATTGTCGACCGCAATAGTACCGAATTTGTACAAGCATTTAAAAAAATGGTAGGTTATACCTCAACTTCCATTGCGGAAGTGTCCGGTACCGACTCAATAGCAATTGGTATTGAAAAGTCTTAAACAGTAAAAAGAGTTGATCATCCCAGTATTAAGTAAAAAAGAATCTTGAATAGAGTTAGGACCGAAACTTCAATTTTTTTCCACAAGGGACTGATATCTATCAAAGATTTTTTTCAATGATCGTATGAAAATTTGATTAATAAGGCGGTCACAAAGATAATAATGTCTAATAAAAAAAAACTATACAATTTGTGCTAGCTCTTGCGTAACGAATCTACTGTGAAACATACACTCCGTAAGCAGGAGAAGTTGGAATATAACTATATCCATGTAAGGGAAATTGATAATTTTGAAATTAAAATCGTCACCTTTTGACATAAATTTTAGTACTGAGATTAGAGATGTAAGTCAAAAATAGATTTAGATTTAGTGGTCTCTGTCGTTTCCTTTATAGCAGTTCTGAGGGATATATCATGCAACCAAAGATGTGTTATTAATGGTAAGAACACCAGCAGTAGCGTGGACCCATAGTAATAATAAAAATCCTATATGCCAAACCTTGAGTTTATTTATTATTGGTATACCAATGGGCACTTATTGTACTTCTCTACTTGCAGACTTATTTATATTCCTTCGAGACTGAATTTCTTCAGGGACTCGTAAAAGATCATAAAATAAAATATGCTAGATCATCTATCTCACTTATAGATAAAAAGCATCATCCTCGGGCAAACTCTATCGATGTAAGTGTTAGTGCCTTTATATTAAGTATTACCTTTAATTTTCTAAATAATATCTGTTGCTTTTAAAATATATATGTATTGATGCAAAATAATTGTAAGAATCAGAATTACTGCATTTTTGGTTTTTGCCATCAATTTATATTGATTGGGAGGTTTGGTTCGCCATAAAATACTAAAATACCGAAGTTGCATAGTAAACTGTAAATTTCTTTATGCTGTACACGTGTTTCAAGGAGTAACCCCTCCTCAGCAGCATAATGTGGAAAGCCGTAATCCAAAAGTAGTAAAACACAATTTCTTTTGAAATACCTGTACCAAGTTAGGACAATTACGGTCGACAATTTTCGGGTGGTTTTCCACCTCTTTTGCCTCTTTGACTTTGGCTGTTGACAATTTTGTTCGATAATTTTGTTATTACCCCCATTGAATATTATCGTTAAACATGTCACCTACAAAGAAAATGTAAGTGGTATTTCCAGGATTAATAATTTACTTCTAATAACAAATTAAGATGTGGTTATAATTTTCTCTTAAGTGCTTTTCCAATTATTTGTGTACTTATAAAGAGCATTAAAATGTACTTAGTATGAGATAATACTTAATCATTGTGCAGAATGCAATATAGAAATATGGTAAAATTAATTTTGAAATATTTACAAATCAATGAGAAAACAGTGCAACAAAGGCAGTAAGTCTAAAAAAAAACACACAAAATCGACAAAAATATTAGAATATTAGGTGTACTGGGAAAAAAACAGCATGTCGTGTACTTAGGGATACTACAGACCTCATTCCTTGACCTTCATCTAGAAATTAACAAGAAATACACACTGCAAAGAAATGTTTCAATCCATCACTGATCAAATGGCACAACAAATGGCTTCAGTTGTAGCAACACCGACAAAGTGAACCTGAATGAACTAACAACTTTTAGTACATTTCCTTGATGGGGAATGAAAGGATATGGAGTAAATGCACATGAGACAAAGTCTCTACAAATACATGGAAACTTAATGAAACGAATAAACGTATATGTGAGCCCAATCCGAAGAAATAAATTTCCTTAATTGTCAATTTTTTTTTTAATTTCAACATCGTTCCCGAGAGACGCCTGGGGTACTACAAAACAGAATCAAGTCTTCTCGTGGGTGTTCATAAGGTACGAGCCCATCTAAAACGTGTTCTTCCGTATAAAGAACTTTGAAATATAAAAAATGATATAGAAATAAATACGCACCAGTAGTCTCTCAACAAAGGCATTGGTCCAGGTGTATGAAAACAAGTTACCAAAATAGAGTATCGAGATACTTGGGTGTAGATATCCTCAGGGACTAAATAGCAAACTATCATATTTGGCTCTCGATGATCGTGTCTCGAAGAATATTCCCAAATAAATATGCTTTATTATACAAAAAGTATGAAAGGCATCTAATTAAATTTTGCATTTTACACTACAGTTTCAATATACAAATTTATTCTGGAAACAATACAAATAAGGTAAAAGCTGTCAATAAATATGTCTTTGTCTTAATAAAAAACAACGGCAGTAGGAGAGAGAAGTGATGATCACAAAAATCCAACAAAGTCCAAAGACATGGCAAAAACGGCAGCAGAGAAGAACACAGACAAAATAAGGACTTGACACAACCACAATGTACGGAAATTGAGAGACGATATGAAGAACTAAGGCACTCATAGTGTGAACTCCAATGAAAACCGGGAGTGACATCAGGTGCTCCGGAAGCGTAAGCATGTCCTGCTCTCCTAGCGGCAAACTTTACACTTTCAGTGAGTCAATCCAGGGTTGAGTCAAAACCTGTTATGTCAAATCCGTGAATACGTGAAATCGAGCTGGAAATGTCCATCTCATTTTGGACACAGACGCGTCATATCTGTCAATAATGTCATGGTGACGGCCATGGCATTTCTGAAGGGATGAAAGTAACAAAGGCTGAACGAATCCCTGACTAAGCAGCTTTGTGGACAGTGATTTAACTACATTGTCGACAGTAACGAATCAACTGTGAAATGTACACTCCAGACCGGGTATCCCGATAAAGATGCCACGAAGCATTTTGCAACGGAGCATTTTCCGCGATAATATATCAAATGACATAACATGCCATTCGTTAAGAGTGCTGTTGGCATATAAATAAACACTCATTATTTTCTACATTAACACTTTAGGAAATTTATTATGCTGGTTTTGTCGGAATAAAAGACATAGAAACCAGTTCGTTTGTTAAGTATGTCCTTCCTATAGATTAAAAGAACCGCAATTATTGAATTATATTGTGAGTATTTTTTTGGTTGCCTTTACGAATATGAAGCTAGGAAATTCTGGTAAATCATCAAACAAACTAGAATGTCAGTTGTTCCAAGAACAATGGATAGGTATTTTACAAAGTTGCGTTATTGATTGTCCTAATAAACTTGCTTATTTTTTTTTCTAAAACTATCATTTTAATGATTAAACAAACATGTTAAGCTACATATGTATCTATTTTTGATAATTTAAACGTCAAGTATACTCGTTGGCTTTGACTTTGACATTGACCTCATTCAAAGATCAAGTCCTACTTAACACTTTTTTTGAAAGGAAAGTCCTTTTTATCTTCAAAGAAAGCTATCAGCATAAAACCTTCATCAAAAATGAGTTTTTGGTTCATCAACCCATAACAGTTGGTCTTATCATTTTGACCCAAAGTAAGAAATGAAAGCTTTTAGAAAGATACGCGTTTTCTTTATCACTTTTAATTAGCTATCTGTAACGGCTGTAGAGTTGCTTACAATTTAGGAGACAATTCTGTTTCTAAAAACAGATCGGATTCACAGGGACAGTCTGATCAAAACCTAACCAGGCTGATTAATGGTATCATGTATCAAGAAAGAATATTTAAATTCCCTTTATCATATTTTTGATTTTCATACGACCGCGAAAATTTTGCGGTCGTATAATGGTATGGCGTTGGTGTCGGCGTCTTTGGACAGCATAACTCTCGTTCTAGTGGACGAATCATTATCAAATTTCAGTATGATGTTTCTTGGCACACGCGTAAACTGGGATTTCAATTTACAGTTTTTTGGCCCGCCCGTTTCAGAATAAGGGGCCAAAAAGAGGTAAAATTGGGTGTTTTCACATAATTTACTCTAGAATCTTTATTATTAATCAAATTTTGATGGGGTTTCTTTGAGTGTATTCTTGAGAAAAATTTTCAAAATTACCAAAGAGGAGGATTCAACGGATTTAACGTAGCATGTACGGTTCCCGAGATAAATTGGGGCCAAAAAGAGGCAAATCTAAAAACAAATTTTTTTCTTTTATTTTTTGTCCAATTTTGATGCATTATTTTCAATGGATTCCTTATGAAAAATTAAGACAGCGCTCAACTATTAGATTTTTGGTAACTTGTTTCTTTTCCCAGCTATGAGGGGCCGAATTGGGGCCAAAATTGAAAATTTGCAGATTACCTAAAATTCATTGAAGGGCTTCTTCAAAATAAAGGCAAAAAACTGGCCCAGTCCTTAAATTTCAGCTTCCATTATATGGATGATATTTCATTACTAAACAACCCTCGCTTTGGTGATTTTCTTCATTTTATTTATCAAAAAGAGCTTAACAATAAGGGTACTACAGATGCTTCCACATTTTCCTCGTTCCTTGACCTTCATCTTGAAATTGACAAAGCAACATTCCAATATGAATTTACATCTCACAACTCATTCGCTACACAGGGGCTTGTGGGCGTTACAGTGACTGACTTCCTTGATATAGCCCAGTTGCTTACAAATAGACTACTTAAGCAATGGTACGTTACCAAAAACTTCAAGTCATCACAACAGACGTTTTATGGCCAACATCATGATCTTGTGGATCGTTATGGGATATCTGTTTCCAAGATGACAACAGACCAATCCCTCTATAACTAAAGTTTGTTTTTCCTCTATCGGATTTGACTTTACTACGGGAGTTGACATGTTCAACACGGCGGATGTCTTATAAGAAGCAGGAGATGCTTACTCTACCAGTACACCTGATCTCACTCATGTTTTATTGGGTCCGTGTTGTTCATCTGTATGTGTGTCTTCGTTTGTCCCATACTCAAGTGGTGTCCTTGTTTCTTAGTTACTCAGATGTTGCCTACGTCAATGGATTGTTCGTTCTCTTGACCGATTCTCACTTACTTTATGAAATACTTAAATAGTAACTTAAATATTTCACGAAAGGATATGGAGTAAATGAACATGAGACCATAACACATATTTTAACTCGAACTGCAATAATTTTAATGAGCTGTATGGCCATTTCGGAAATTAATTCCCCATCAGCACCACTAGAACCCAAACAAAATATGGATAATGTAAATGTCCCTTAATATTTGTGTAGATAAACTGCATAAGGATATACTGAAATAGACAGGAAAATAACATTACTAAAAAAATATGCTAACATGATACAAAAGAAATTTATGATCAAACAAAGCAAAGTCAAGCGTAACATACCTATAAAAGGGTAAAAATACCGGTATATTGTGTTACAATGTATTATTAATTTTACTGCATTTTATGGTATGCTTTATATGTTTTATCACATTATCGACAAAACAAGCGTAGCAGTAAACAATGCACGACTGGTGCTTAAACTGACAAGGAGTGGGGGTCGAAACAATTATCCATAAATGTGGCTAATCAGAAGAAGTATACCGACAAAGGGTACAAACAATAATAAAAAAAAACGGAAACAGAACATAATTTAATCCCTTTATTAGAAGGAGGTTGATAGGTAAATGTAACATATGATAACAGAAATCATTTAAAAACTGTAACAATATTGTAATTTATATGTATACTCTTTGTACATTATGATTATTTGGAAACGATACCGATTGTAATCTGCTATCAGGAAACCACTCATTTTGTTAATTGTACCAAGAAATGCTATACAGATAACAATCAAATAACAAAATAACGAAGTTAATGTAAATTTAGTTTCTGCATATGGCCATTTCAACTTATGTCTCTTCAGTGCAGATAAAATATAAACATTTGAAAGACCATAAACTCATAGATGTTTAAAACTGATAGAGAACAAATAACCAAATATAATCTAAATGGAAAGCCAAAATGATAGGGACAGGAATTTGCATGAGGGAGATACCACTTAGTTTTCAACACAATTTACAAAAATTTAGATAATACAAGTTTCCAAATAAAGCGGCTTTCGTGTCATTACCAAAGTACTGACTACACGGCTGGTGAATACCCTATGGGACTAACAGAATACAAAAAAAAACGAAGTTGCAGAAAAAAAACCAATAAATTTCGTTATGCTGTACACTTGTTTCAAGGAGTAACCTCTCGTCAGCAGCACTAAAATCAAATAAAATGGAAAGCTATAATCCAAAAGTTATAAAAAAAAAAGAAGTACAAATTACCAAATAACATCGAAAAAGGAGGCCAAATCCAGTACCAAGGACTTCTACCGAGTGTCATACAAGGAATGAAGCCTTAAGGGGTTTGAATTGATAAAAACAGCGAAATTTCTATAAAACGCAAGGGATATTTTTCATGTCAGACGAGTCTGACTATTGGGCTGGTAAATACCCTCGGGGACCTCTATTCCACCAGCAATCAAGACTCTTTGAGACCTTACTTTTCTGCTTAACATTCTAATAGATTATATCACTTGTCTATAAATAACATAAAATCGATTCCGTTTTCTGAGGAATTGGCCTATATTGTGATGTTTTTCAAGTTCCCGGGGTTATAAAAAGAAGCATTTCATCTTAATTCAAAAAATGTCTCTAACAAAATTACTACATTTTCCGTTTTATATTGTTTGATGAATGTCTGAAGTTGAAAAAAAAATCATTATCATTTAAGGGAGTATGGGTGACAGAAGATTTGTTATAAGAATTAAAAGTATTACCGTTTGTTTTAAAGAGCTTTGCAGATAAATCTACATAAGCAATAAAATTTAAAAATCCCAGTAAGCAATTTTGATATATAAGACATCCAAATTTTGGTGGGAAATTATCCTCTCTAGAGTCATCCTTCAATTTTCATTGGCTGTTTTTATGCCATAAAATATATGGAAATATAATTGGAAGTTGATACAGTTTCGTACATTTTCTATTATATGCGTTTTAAAGTGAGCTTTGACCAAGAAAATATGATCCATGTGCAAAAATAATTAACCCTATCCCTATTTGAATGGATAAAACCAGAGGATATCGAATGCTTCTGAAATTTGACGTTCATACTCCCTTAAATAGTTTACCGAGTACGAATTTTTTTTAAAAAAGATTAATTCTCTTTCAGTCTATAAAGAAGCAAAGACACAAGTACGACACAAAAAAGAAATCTTAAGACACACACTAATACAATGGTGAACAACATGGGTCCAATAAAAACCATGGGTGAGATTAGGTGCACCGGTAGAGTAAGCACCTCCTGCTTTTTGTAAGACACCCACCGTGATGATCATGTCAAATCCGGTAAAGGCAAAACAGAGCTTTAGCTTAAAGGGAAAGATCTGTTGTCATCTGGGAAACATATATCCTATAGCGGTAAATCAGATTTTGATGTCGACCGTAAAACTTCTGGAGTGATGACTTTAAGTTATGGATAAGTTATCGATAATGTAAATTTTTCTAAACTACATTTTTTTCAATTATTCGGGTACTTATACATTGGAAATCAAAAATAAAAGAACTTGACTTAGTAAAAAATATGTAGTAAATACTGACTAAGGAGGTAGAACAACTCAATATGGTGACAAAAGTACAGCAAAAAGTACACAAACGGCACAGTCCAGATGGTGACTCAGATGCTCCAAAGGGGTGAAAATTCTCTGCCATACTTTTGTTACAGCAATATTTCTTTAAATGATACAAAATACCAAAGTTACTGTTAATATAATTTAATGTTATAACTATTAAATTGATTTATTGAATTGATACACCCAGTTCTTGTTTTAAATTTCAAACCAGTTTTTACCTAATGCCTTTTTAACGGCGTGTCTGATAGGTAAATTTTTGATTCGGTCTGTTTGAGTAAATAAAGTGTTTCTCGTGGTTGATTTCCGCGCGAAATAGTCACATGGTTTAACGCATTTGCCGGTGGTTTTCAAAATTGCGCTGTCTTCCGAACAAGTAACATCAAAAAAGGAAAACCCATCCCTCCCTATAACCCATTTATTTAGAAAAGATACTGCTGTTTTTAATTTATTTTTCTGAACAACGTCATATTATTGGTGCCAGCGAGATGAAATGTCACTTCAACGAATCTGTATGGTGTGAGAATGGCAGAATTTATCGCTACAGTTGCTATGGATTACCCAGCAAAACGAGACTGTCACTGAAGGATACCCTTCAGTTTGTAATGTCAACCATGTTTCATGTTGACAAGTTTGTTGTTTTCATCTCGCTTATAATATGACAAATTAAAACAGCCAAAAAAATTATTAAAAAAGAAATGAGCCAAAACATTGTGTTTAAGAATAACGGTAAAGACCATCATTTTGCATTCGTTCGTTTAATGGTTGCCTGTTTGATTGTTGTGATACGTTACTAATTGTTGTTTCGTTGGTTCATATTCAATAATTTAGTTTCTGTATATGGCCATTTCGGAAAAGCAACGTGATTGTCGTGTGTAGGGAAAAAATCATAGGGTTTTATACAACATGAACTTAAGCAGTGAGTTGCAAAACGAATATCTTTAGACGTCCATATCTGAAAAACAGCAATTCAGATATAACAGACACGGAGGTTACATGACAAAGACAATCTTTTCAACAAAAATGAACAAATTAATGTAGTAAAGATAACAGTAAACACTTTCAATGGCCGGAAATTGCAATCACATGCCACAATCTACTAGCGAACTGCACAAGAAAAACAACAAAAGGAACTCAGGATAGCCGGACTTGGTACGGGCACTAGCAATAGCTAACGGTATAGTTAAAACGGTTTATGGGTACCAAAACATCCCCTTTCTTTATCCCGTTTCCCTTTAATACGCAACGAAACTAAGCACCCACAAAAAAATGGAAGTATTATCAGAGATCGTTAACTGTTCCCACTTGGCACCCATAGAGCAAAATTGAGGAAACTTCAACTAGAAAATAAGCAACTGTCTCAAATTCTGTAATTATTTTTATAAGTTTATCTTGATATATATTAAGTTAAAAGGTACATGTGTTATTTGTTTAGGAATAAAATAAACTTCAAGGTTTGGCATATTATATTTTTATTGAAATGGTTCCATGTTACTGATGTTGGAAAGTAGTTAATTGTTATAAGCATCCGCCTATACTCGTAAAGAACTTTGCCCTGCCTAACTAAGGAGCATCATTTCGTCTCCGTTCAATTCTCTATCGCTATAATCGTGTTTTTTTAATTAATAATTATTATTTTGTTTAATTTTGCAATATCCAATGTTTTCGAAACTTTGACCAAAAATAATTGTAAGATTCAAAACAACTGCATTTTTCGTTTTTGTCATCAATTTATATACTGTTTTGGAGTTTTGGTGCGTTATATATTCGTGTTGCTGTGAATTACCTTGATTTTGGATATATGATTTTAGAATTTCCCCTTTCCTTGTTCTTGCTTCGGTATTCGTTTGCCGAATTATAAAACCGGTTTAACCCACCATTTCTGTTGAAATGCCTGTAACAAGTCCATTACGGTCGACAATTTCCCGGGAGTTACCTCCTGCTTTGCCTCTCCAATTTCCCGGGAGTTTCCACGTTCTTTGCCTCTCAGACTTTTGGCTCTTGACAATTCTCTTCGGTTATTTTGTTACAACCCTATGGAATATTATCGTCAGAACATGTCGTCTACAAAGGAAACATTAGGGACCGACCATTTAACTTGAAGGGGGGGCTATGGTTTTTTTCTTAAAAAAATATTTTGGATCTGATTTTATGTGAAAAAAATATTTTGGCTGCCAAAATGATGAAAAAAAAATTTCTGAATGAGGCTTTCTGCCCAAAAAAATAATGTTAATTTTGAAAAAAAAATATTTTGTTGATACGCGTGCAAAAAATAAATAATTTGTTTCGCGCGAAGCGCAAAAAAAATTTTCTGTCCAGAAAAAAAAACCATAACCCCCCCCCCCTTCAGGTTAAATGGTCGGTCCCTTAGTGGTATTTCCAGGATTAATAATTTACTTCTAAGAGCAGAGTAAGATGTGGTTAATGTAATTTTTGTCTGAAGTGCTTTTTCCAACTATTTGGGTACGTATCAAGAACATTAAAAAGTACTTCATAAACATTGAAAATGGACAGAAAATAACTTTATTAATGTGTATGAGCCAAGATAGAGGTACTTAAACTAAGTTAATACTAACAAATCACTAGACAAAAAAGAAGTGCAACAAAGCCAATAAGACTGAACAACACAAGAGGAGAATCAGGTGGCTCGTCCTGTGCCTAGGAATACTAAAGACCTCATTCTTTAACCAACAACAGAGGTAGACTTCAAACTAAGCTGTATGACAAACGCTATGACTGCATTTTCAATCACAGAAATAAAAGCTAAGGTTTTTTTTTCATGTACTGGATTTGACTTCATTACCAGAATTGACATGTTCAACACGTCAGGTATCTAAAAGAAAGAGTAGATGCTTATTATTCTGGTATATTACATTTTGTATTTTTTATACATCGGCAAACGAATACCGAAGCAAGGACGAGGAAAGGGGAAATTCCAAAATCATAAATCCAAAATCACGGCAATTCACAGCAACACGAATTGAGACAGAATGACAAAGACACAACAAACAAACAAAAAAGAACAAAAACGTCACACAACTAAAACACTAGCCGTGTGAACCCCTATAAAAACTGAGCTATCATCAGGTGCTCCGGAAGGGTAAGCATGATCTGCTCCACGCGTGGCACCCGTCACACTGCCAGTGAAAAGTCCGATTTTTGTCACAGTCGGTGTTAGTCAGTCCGGTAACAAGCATACGAATAACGGAACAAAAAAATGCAGAAAAGGGAATGTCTAAAATCAAATATGAAAAACACGGAGATTCAGATGTAACCTAAAAGGAGACAACATTACAAAACAAATACAAATGAATCTTGTGCTACAAGTACACTACAAAAACTAAAGTACTAACAGTGTGTACCCTACTTAAAACTGGGGTATCATAACTGATCTTATGCTCCAAGAGGTTAAGTATGATCTGCAGTAGCTTGGCAATAAAACTAAAGTACTAACAGTGTGTACCCTACTTAAAACCGGGGTATCATTACTAATCTTGTGCTCCAAGTACACTACAAAAACTAAAGTGCTAACAGTGTGTACCCTACTTAAAACTGGGGTATTATAACTGATCTTGTGCTCCAAGTACACTACAAAAACTAAAGTGCTAACAGTGTGTACCCTACTTAAAACTGTGGTATTATAACTGACCTTGTGCTCCAAAAGGTTAAGTATGATCTGCAGTAGCGTGGCAATAAAACTAAATGATATGGAACATAAATAAAAACAAGTTCTTTTTGTATTAATCGCCGATGATGAAGAACTTGCACTTTACCGATCGCTGTTTAAGCTCACGCTATCAAGCCATAATTGATCAATATTTCTGAGACTTCTAAGCAGATATATTCAAATGTAATCAAGAGGAAAATTTGTAAATTCTTTTCTGTCGATATATGCAATATGTGAAGAAAAACATATCTTTTATAGGATTAGGAAAATATTTTAGAAAATGGAAGTAGTAGTGAATTTAGGTCATAATTAATGTCATCGTGATATTCATTTTACGTATCATATTTTTGTCAAAAGTTGTTGAATTACAATACCGTTCCCGCTGAAGGCCAGGTGTGGGGTACTCGAAAAAAAAAAAACTAGAACATTGCTCCTCCAGTTTGTGGGGTAAAAACCCATCTACAGTGTGTTTTACCTAAAAAGAATCCTAAATTATAAAATGAAAACATAGATAAATACTTTTTTGTCTCCTAACGATGGCAAATGAGAAAAATAATTTTAGAGTAGAAACAGAGGTTATTACCTAAATGACAATCACCCACTATGACTTCAATGGTACTGTGACAGGTGTCACACATGGAGCAGGTGATACTTATACTTCTGAAGCACTTGATGATACTTTAATTTTTTTTTTTTTTTTTGTCTTTTTGTTTCGATTTGTGGGGTTAACACCGCCAGTGCTTGTGGAATTATAATTCGTTCTTTTTATTTATTTGTTTTTGTCTTTGTCATGATGTCCTCTATGTTACAGTGCTTTTGGCATTTTGATTCCAGATTTCCCCTATTCTGCTTCATTTTTTTTTGTTTAACGTAGTGCAACGTTCAGCCATTCGACATGTTTTGCATTCAAAAGGGTCGTAATAATTATCTAAGAAGATATTATTAAATTTGCAGCTATCTAAGTTTTTGTTATTTGGCTTTATTTCATTGATAAAAAAATATATAAATGGGTTACTTACATACAAAGGTAAGTTGGGGGTTTTTCCAGAATTTATAAAATGCTTACGGTAGTAACCTTAATATGGTTAATGTAAAATTTCCTTCAGTAGATTTCCCAATTGTTCATTGAAATAGGAGAGAAAATAACATTATTCAAAGAATATCTGAATGTGATACACAATAAATATATGAGCAAACAAAGCAAAGGCAAGTGTAGCATACCTATAAAAGGGTAAAAAATAAATTATGTTACAATTATTTTTTTCTTTTGGTATACATCGGCAAACAAATACCGAAGCAAGAACGAGGAAAGGGGAAATTCTAAAATCATAAATCCAAAATCACGGCAATTCACAGCAACACGAATTGAGACAGTATGACAAAGACAAAACAAATAAACAAAAATGAACAAGACCGATACAAAACTAAAGCACTAGCAGTGTGAACCCCTATAAAACTGAGGTATCATCAGGTGCTCCGGAAGGGTAAGCATGATCTGCTCTTTGTTTTATCACATTATCAAGAGGGTAAAAACAAGTATAACATGCCTACAGGAGGGTAAAACAATGCTTTGTTCATTTGCTCTTTCCTTAGCTGATTTTGGCTTTACATTTAGATCATATTGGTTATTTGTTCTCTATCAGTTTATAAATATCTTGAGTTGATGGTCTTCGAAACGTTTAGATTTTATCTGCACTGAAGAGACATAAGTTGTCGAAATATGCATATGACGAAAATAAATTCATAGTAACTTTGGTATTTAGTTATTTCTATGATCGTGCTTCTACCGTGTACAGTGCACAATGGCTGCAACAAACGTCACTACAGAAGTTTTATGGTCGTCGCTATGATTTGAAAGCTCGTTGACGGTCGTCGCTGTGATCTAAAAACTCGTTGACGGTCGTCGCTATGATTTGAAAGCTCGTTGCAATGATTCTATTTCGCAAATGAGAAAAGTAATTGTTGAGGAGAGTTTATTACCGAAGTGACAAACACCGACTATAACTAAACAGAGGACTAAACACAGGATTTTTCATTAGCAGTATGACGGGTACCACGCGTGGTGCAGACCATGCTTAAGCTTATGAAGTACTTTTATTAGCTCACCTGGCTAAAGCCAGGGTGAGCTTTTGCCATCACTTGGCGTCCGTCGTCCGTCGTCCGTCCGTCCGTCCGTCCGTCCGTCGTAAACTTTTCTTCAAAAATCTTCTCCTCTGAAACTACTGGGCCAAATGAAACCAAACTTGGCCTGGATCATCACCAGGGTATGTAGTTTAAAAAATGTGTTCGGTTAGTCCGAGGACCAAACAACATGGCCGCTGTTACTAAAAATAGAACGTAGGGGTAGATTGCTGTTTTTGGCAAATAACTCAAAAACCGTAGCAGATATCAAAAATCTGACAGAGGGTAAAAATGATCAGAATGACAAGATCTACCCGCCGTGCAATTTTGAAGAAAATCCGATGACCCATGTTGGAGTTATTGCCCCTTTTCCGTAAAATTTTCAAAATTTTAATATTTTTAATTTTTTATTAGGAAAACTATAACAGATAGAAGCCAACTTGAAATTGCAAAAATGTTCAGCATACCAAGATCTATCCCTCTGAAAATTTTGAAGCAAATCTGAATACCCATGTTGAAGTTATTGCCCTTTATTGTCAAATTTT
>MJUU01017269.1:7834-42457 GCA_002080025.1 Modiolus philippinarum | reverse complement strand
GGAAAATTCAACATTTTCCGATTTCAATGAAATTTGGTTTCCAAATACATATTGATGTTCACAATAGTCCTAAGTTGGTCCCCTTTCAAAAAAGTGTCTGTCAAGTCCGCATCATATCCAAGATGGCCACCAGCGCGTGAAGCCTGGTTTTATCATTGGACCCTATGGGAAGGTATTCAAAGATATTCTTCTCTGAAGCCGCAGAGCCAATCGGAACCAAATTTGGCCAGAATAGTCGTTAGGTGGTTCCCTTTCAAAAATGAGTCCGGCAAGTCTGCACATCATCTAAGATGGCCACCAGCGGGGAAGTTAGTTTAACATTGGACCCTATGGGGAAACATATTCCAAGATCTTCTCTTCTGAAAGTACTTGGCCAATTGGAATCACACTTGGTCACAATGGATCTTAGTTTGTCCCCATCTTAAAATGTGTCTGGCTTGTCTAAACAGATTCAAGATTGGCATTCAACATTGGTATTATTATTTTTGACTGTATTTGTCAGCAATGGCCCAGGTGAGCGATACAGGCTCTTGAGAGCCTCTTGTTATACTTCCGCTTGAAAAGTTGGGGTATATAGTGATTGGGTTGTCCGCCCGTCCGTCTGTAACACCTGAGGGTACCTATCCCTTATCCGCTACTCCTCCTGAACCAGTGAAAAGATTTTCATGAAACTTTAACAAAGTCGCTCAGGGTAAAATATTCTGCATAAAGGACCAACCCACGGTAAAATCAGTATATATTCAAGCTCCCAGGAATTATTTCTTTATTAGAGTTTACTTCAAACAAAGCGAAGACAAGAGCAGCATATATATATAAAAGAAAAATATATATAGTATTGATTTTTGTCCCATTTTTGGTACGCTTTATCTGTTTTAACACTTTATAAGGAGGACAGTAAAACTAATATAGTATACTTACAATTTCAGTTTCATTTTTCACAATTGTCTCAGTCCTGTTGCTAACTGAATTTTACTGTTTTTTTTTTTTTTATCACATTAGCTATAGGTGGAAGGTTTGGAACCAATAAAACTAGTTTATCCCCGCCGCAGTAGTTTTGCGCCTGTCTTAAATCAGGAAATTTAAGAGCCTTTGTGTGTCTTGTCTATTTTCTACTTAGTTTACATTATGTCTATAGGAGTCTAGGATGGTGTTTATTTCGCTGAACTTGATTACTCTTTATTTTGGTTGTGGGGTTTCCTAACCGTTCATTGAAGATCTTATGGTGGCTTTGAGTTGTTATTACTCCACTTTGGGTCGTTGTCTCTTTGACACATTAACCGTTTCCTTTCTCTTTTTATCTACTAGAGGGTAAAACAATCCTTTATTGCATGCTTTAAACTAGTGTAGTATATCGACAAAGAATTTGAGGGTTGTGTGACAGTGGTTAAATCTGATTAATTTTCATTTTCGGTATTTTTATTCTTGACATTTATTTTTTCTTGAATTTTAATTTCAATTTCTTATCTAGACCCAAGGACTTTAATCTAAGACACTTAACGCTAAGCTGTTAATTGATTTCTTTCATAATTTGTTTGTCTGTTCTTTTTTCTGAATGATCCGATATATTAATTGTTAATTCTCACATGTTTTCGCTGGTCTTAATTGTGTAATAGTATGTCATCCAATTATTTGTTAATATGTTTTCGGACAGTTGGATTCCGACATCGAAACTGTACGGACGTCGTACGATATATTCTAAAAGAACAATAATTTACGGAGAGCCGTATTTCCATATTTTATGGAAATTTCCGTTATTTATACGGAATTTTCCGTATGTGTTGTTAATTTATTATTGTTGGATATTTCCTCATTATAATTTGGAACTTTATTCCGTGTTTTATTCATTTCAAAGGTGAGCTAGTTTCCCCAAACTGCATTTATAACAGACCGGTACAAACCACTGTTTTAGTTGAAACAAATATCCTTTAATGTGGCTAAACTGGTTATTGCATTTATAACAGACCGGTACAAACCACTGTAATAGTTGAAACAAATATCCTTTAATGTGGCTAAACTGGTTAGTGCATTTATAACAGACCGGTACAAACCACTGTAATAGTTGAAACAAATATCCTTTAATGTGGCTAAACTGGTTTTTGCATTTATAACAGACCGGTACAAACCACTGTTATAGTTGAAACAAATATCCTTTAATGTGGCTAAACTGGTTAGGTATACCGAAAATGGAAAAGAAATGGGTAACAAATGGAAACAGATGTGCATTTAATGTATGCAACGTATTTCTGTTTTTTTTTCGTTTTTTTTTTTTTCAAACGATCGCTGTATAAACGAGATATATGTAGTATGTGAGAAAACTGAAGCCGTGAAAATGCTCTATGTATGATATTAAGATATAACGCTGTATTAGTCGATACCTGTTGCAATCTGCAACAGGAAAGAAATGACTCATTTTGTTAATTGTACCAAGACATTTTACACTGATTACAATCTTCTACTTATTTACTAAACACTATTGTTGAAGTATATATAAAATTATATTACTTGTCTATAAATAACATAAAATGGATTCCGTTTTCTGAAACATGGGGCTATTTTGTGTTTGTTTTTCAAAACCCAAGTGCTCTAAAAAGTAGGATAGTTTGCTATGATTTAAGGAAAGAATCTAAAAATAAATCTGATAAATGTAAATATTAATTAGCAATTGAAATTCAAATATTAAAGTAGCTTTTGATTAGTGTGTATCCGTTATGTTCGTAAAATAAAATATTCCAAATATCAAAGAAATGAAAATTGAATTTATCGAAAAAGAAAAAGAAAAACAACACAACACAACATTGTCCAAAAACTCAGTATTTAATGATGGTTACTACACGCTGGCCTAAAACTAATGTTAAAAAGTAATTCATCTCCCTGTAAATGACCAATTCTGTCTAGTACTAGTAATATCTATAACTTTCCAAGGTTTGATCTACATTGAAGATAAAAAAAATGTCTAAAACAAGATATCAGAGGCGATTTCGGTTTTGCTCTGAAGTTAAGAATAAGCATTTCATCATCCCCAAACAGTCTCCCGACAACGAAAGTGTTTATGGTTTTTCCAGCTTCCAGTAAAAAATGTAAATTTTCCTTAACTTCAATTTCCCTATTATTCGGGCACTCAAAAGAAAAAGAACATGACTAGGGATGTAGCGTTGCTCGACATCTAGCAATGAATTCCACTCAAACCTGTGCTAGGTCAGTTTTGAATGAGAAAAAATCATTTTTGAAGGCCTCATGGTGACTTCAAAATAAGGAACAACAATAAAAGCGTTGTTCCATTGCTTGTATTTGCCATGTATTTGTAGAGACTTTGTCTTGTGTGTATTTACTCCATATCCTTTCATTGTTTATTAGGGGAAAAATTTGTAGAAAATAAAGGGGGTGAAACATTCAATATGGTAAACCATGTACGACCAAAATACACTCATAAAGAAAGGCACACACCAGATGGAGAATAATGTGCTCCAGAGGTGTAAAAATTCTGTCACACACTTGTCACAAGTAGCGACAGCAATATTCTCAAATTTTGTATAATAAACGTGATTCTCAAATATCGAGGAAAGAAATCATAGGGTTCTTTAAAAGCAATGAGTTGAGAAACGGATGTCTTTATACGTTCATCCAGTAAAAAGAATACCCAAGCAAAATCCAGAGAGGGAAAAATCCCAAACACAGCAATTCAGACGTAACAGACATGGAGACAACATAACAAAAGCAAATATTTCAATAAAAATGAACAAGTAAACCACAACCACAAAGCTAAAGTACTAGCAGTATGAACCCCATAAATACTGCATATATCATCAGGTGCTAAGGGAACTGCATATATCATCAGGTGCTAAGGGAGGAAGATAATGAACTGTTTCCCCGTGGCATTCATAGCGCAAATTTGAGCAAAACTGCCGTAAATCATAAAACTTTATAATAAACCACTGTTTCAAAACAAATTACATATCTATTAGTTTTTATTTATATAAGTTCATCTTGATATATATTGAGTAAAAAGTTGCATTTCTCTGTAGCTTGTTAATAAATGGTTATCTGATGAAAACAATGGGAGTAATATCAAAACTACCTAACAGAATTGTCAAGAACCAGAGTCTGTGAGGTATAAAAAGACAAAGAAGGTGGAAAACAACCGAGAAAATTGTCGATCGCTATGGTTCCGACTTGCTATAGGCATTTCAAAAGAAATGGGGGTTTAAACCTCACCTTCCATTGCGGAGGTTTCCTGTAGCAACTCAACAGCAATTGCTATTGAAAGGTCTTAGACAGTAAAAGAGATGATAATCTCAGTATTAAGTAAAAATGAATCTTGAATAGAGTTCGGACCGAAACTTAAAAAAAAGTCCACATGGGACTGATATCTTTCAAAGAACTTTTTCAAAGATAATTATATCTAATTAAAAAAAAACTATACAATTTGTGCTGGCTCTCGCGTAACGAATCTACTGTGAAACATGCATTCTGTAAGCAGGAGAAGTTGGAATATAACTATCCATGTAAGGGAAATTGATAATTTTGAAATTAAAATCGTCTCTTTTGTCGTAAATTTTAGTACTGAGATGACCATTTTTGTCAAATTAGAGATGTAAGTCAAAAAAAGATGTACATTTAGTTGTCTCTGTCGTTTCCTTTATTTCTAGTTCTGAGGGGTATATCATGCAATGGGATCTATTTAGTAAAAGATGCGTTATTAATGGTAAGAACATCATCAATGTATCTATAAGTGAGATTGGATGATCAAGCATGTTTAATTTTATGATCTTTTACGACTCCGTGAAGAAAGTCAGTCTCGTAGGAATATTAAAAGTCTGCGAGTAGAGAAGGACAATTAGTGCCCATTGGTATACCAATAAATAAACTTTGGCGTATGGGATTGCTTTTATTGCCATGGGTCACAGGGGGGAAGTTGTTAAACGATATAACCATCCACCTAGTCGTAAAGTACCAACACTGGTGCTTAAATAAAGGAGCATCATTCGCGGGCAAATATGTATCGATGTTAGTGTTAGTGCCTTTATATTATTTTCTCAATTTTTTTTTAATTTATAGTGCTTTTAAAATTATATCTGCATTGACGCGTAATAATTGTATGAATCAAAATTACTGCATTTTTGGTTTTTGTAATCAATTAATATTGTCAACCATTTCTTTTGAAATACCTGTACCAAGTTAGAACCACTACGGTCGACAAATTTCGAGTGGTTTTCCATCTGCTTTGCTCCTTGGACTTTGGCTCTTTACAATTCTGTTCTATTTTGTTATTACCCCATTGAATATTATCGTTAAAACATGTCACCTACAAAGAAAACGTTAATGGTATTTCCAGGATTAATTATTTACTTATAGACGTATTTTGTTATTTACTTCTAATAACAAATTAAGATGTGGTTAATGTAATTTTCTCTTAAGTGCTTTTCCAATTATTTGTGTACTTATAAAGAGCATTAAATGTATTGAAAGTATGTTGAAAATCGAAAGATAATAAACGCAACTAATGTACAAAAGGCAAAATAAATACTTACAAATCAACGAGAACAAAAATGTACAACAAAGGCAATAAGTCTAAAAACACACAAAATCGACAAAAATAGGAGAATTAGGTGTACTGGAAAAGACAGCATATCCCGTACCTAGGAATACTGCAGACCTCATTATTTGACCTTCATATAGAAATTAACAACAAAGATACACCGCCAATTTCTCACTGATAAAATGGCACAAACATGGATTCGATTATTGGCAGAAAAATGTGTTTTATCACCGACAAAGAGAACCTGAATGAACCAGCAACTTTTACTACATTAATGTGAGTTCATTTGTTCACTTATTCTACTAAATTTTTGTTCTTCCAATTTAATATGAAAAAAGTGTGTTCACGAAGCATATGAAACACAGTAAAAAAATGCAGACGAAACCCGTTTAAAAGTGCTGGATATACTATACTATACTAGAAACTGAATGAATCGATTAAACGTATGTGAGCCCAATCCGAAGAAATAAATTTCCTTAATTTGTCAAAATTTGTTAAATTTCATCATCGTTCCTGAGGGACGCCTGGGGTACTCGAAAACAGAATCAAGCCTTCCCCAGGTTCTGCATGAGGTACGAACACATCTGAAACGTGTTCTCCCGTATAAAGAACTCTGAAATATAAAAATTGAAATAGAAATAAATACTTTTTACCGCCAGTGGTCTCTCAACAAAGGCATTGGTCCGGGAGTAAGAAAACAAGTAACCAAAAATAGAGTACCGCGATACTTGGATGTAGATATCCTCAGGGACAAATAGTAAATTGTCATATTTTGGTTGTCGAAATGCGCATATGCAGAAAGTAAATTCACAGTGACTTCGGTATTTAATTATTTGGCTCACGATGATCGTGCCTCGCAGAATAATCCTAAATAAATATGGTGTTCTCCCGTATAAAGAACTCTGAAATATAAAAATTGAAATAGAAATAAATACTTTTTGGCGCCAGTGGTCTCTCAACAAAGGCATTGGTCCAGGAGTAAGAAAACAAGTAACCAAAAATAGAGTACCGCGATACTTGGATGTAGATATCCTCAGGGACAAATAGTAAATTGTCATATTTTGGCTCACGATGATCGTGCCTCGCAGAATAATCCTAAATAAATATGCATTATTATACAAAAGTATAGAAGGCATATAATTATTTGTTGAGATTTACAGTTGACACTACAGTTTCAATATACAAATTCATTCTGGAAACAATACAAATAAGGTAAAAGCTGTCAAGAAATATGCCTTTGTCTTAATTAAAAAACAACACCAGTAGAATGCCGAAGGAACAAGGGAAGTGATGATCACAAAAATTGAAGTCCAAGGACATGGCAAAAACGGCAACAGAGAAAACCAAAGACAAAACAAGCACGTGAGACAGCTACAATGCACGGAAATAAAAAAAGACGGCATAAAGAACTAAAGCACTCATAGTGTGAACTCCCATGAAAACCGGGAGTGACATCAGGTACTCCGGAAGGGTAAGTATATCCTGCTCCTCTAGAGGCACCCGGCACACTATCAGTGAGTGAATCCAGGGTTGAGTGAAAACCTGTTAAGTCAAAATCTTGAAGACGTGAAAACGAGCTGACATTTAGGACATAGACACGTCATATCTGTCAATGATGTCATGGTGCTGGCCATAGAATTTCTGAAGGGATGAAAGTAACAAAGACTGAACAAATCACCGACTCAGCTTTTGGGACAGTGATCTTGCTCTATTCGAAAAATAGCTGTAAACTATATGCTCGACAGTAACGAATCAACCGTGAAATGTACACTGCACAGGCTGGCGAGATAGGCGTATTGCATATAACTGACAAATAAACCGACTCCAAGTGGAGAAGTTAAGTCTTGTCTAAAGTATTAGGAGTAATACGCCCACTTAATTATTTTGTACAATTATAAAATATATATATATATATATATGAATTACAACAATATATACATTGATTGAAAATTGACATTAATACATGCAAAGCACTAAAACATTACTCCCACACTAGGTTGGTTTTTTACATAAGTCATTTCGTTCACATCTAATATGGATTATACTATGAAAAGCGAGTACACAAAATAGCCAATTCAGCTAATATGTACATAAATTTGAACGAGATATTCAAAATCACAAATACCCAAGGTCCCAGTATACTTAAATTCTGCAGATGGTCATCTTATAGATGTTTAAACGCCGAAGAACATAAAAATTGACGGGTCAACATGAGACGCCAAAAACCAGCTGGATACTAGCTAGTTAATACCCCGTAATTTATTCATTTTCTGAATTACATATATATTTGAACATTTCTTAATGATGCGGAAATACAAAGTTTGAGTTCTTGTGCAAAAAAGTCTAGTTTTGAGTAAATGATAATATACTGGGTTACATATATTACGTAATGCTGCATATAATACTACTCAGGAAGTGAAATAATACTTTTCCTGGAAATTAAGTGCAGCAAGTGCATCTCATTTTATATGATACGATTTTGAGATTGGTGAAAATTAGATTTGAAGGATCAATACAAATGCTGTTGGTAAAGGGAGAAATTAGGGGTCCGGTTGAACTAGGGCTGAAACATGCGTGAGTGCTCCCAGGACTCTTTATAGTTGGAAAGGGTGCTCGTTACTTGTGTCCAATGAAACTAGAAATTTGGAGATCTTATAATTTCGTTTATACAAAGTACTTTAAAGTATTTTTATTAGGGAACTAAACATTAAACTCTGTTAATTGACCCATTTGTATAATCAATGAGGGGATATAGAGTAAGTGCACAAAGTCTCTACAATAGACAATGGGACAATGTATGTTTCAATTGCATTGCATATTGAGAAACTTTATATTTAGCTGTTGATTGCGCTGTAATAAAAAAAAATTACCAGAGCCAAAATTCAATGGACAAAACGACAAAGCAGGTCCTTATCATGGACTGGGGTCATATTTTATACAAGTGTATTGAATTGTCAAGCCTTAAATAAGTTCTAAAAATGCCTGTATATATGTTTCCTATGTTGCTATGTTTCATTCGTCGTTAGTGGAGCAGCTGTGTAATTAATGTTGACCATTTGGTTCGATAAGAAACGATATCTATTCTTTGTAAAATGTCGAACAAAGCTACATCCATGTCTTGATTTAAAAGGCAGTAACGAAGATAACTATGTCTAATGTGAAAGTGCATATAATTTGTACTAGCTCATGCGTAACGAATCAACTGTGAAACATAAACTCTGTAAGCAGGAGAAGTTGGGATATTGCTGTCCATGCTAGGGCAATTGTTTATTTTGAAATTAAAATTGTCTTTTTGTCGTAAATTATAGTACTGAGTTGACTATTTCAATCAAATTTGAGATGCAAGTTCAAAAAAGATGTAGATCCAGTAGTTTCTTTCGTTTTCTTTATCTACAGTTCTGGAGGATATATTGATAGGATCCATCTAGACAAAGATGTGCTATTAATGAATCGAACATCATCGATTTATCGATAAGTGAGAATGAAGGATCTAGTATCTGTTATTCTATTTTTTTTACAAATCCCTGAAGACATTCATTCTCGTAGCAATATAAAGAAAGGTGCACAATTCGTGCCCATTGGTATACCAACTTGCTGTTGATAAAAACATCTCCAAATAAGACAAGTATATTATCAATAAGAAAATCAAGCATACTGCACACCTGTTTATAGCAATATACTTTTCAGTTCAATTTTATTTTTGAAAAAAAAAGTTGATTCATAACCTTATACAACATTTTTTTTTTTTGAATCGGTATTTAAAATTTACCACGAGGAATTGTGGTATAGAGTGTGGGGAAAAAAATGTTTTGCTACGATACATCTTAGAAAATGAACGAAATTTGAGATTGTTCAAGAAACCCTTCGCATTTTTAAGTATCCGCATGTGATTTCTGCCTTTTCACAGTATGCTTGATGCCTGTCTTTGACTACAGACAAAATTTTAATTAGTTCAATATACAGTTCAGTAGTTGGTCAAGTTGAAGAAACAGAGTAGTATCTTTCTCTTGAACTAAATAGATTCGAATGCGTTTGTTCTACCCCTTACGCTTTAAATGAACGTAACCTTACTATCACAGCCGAACTTTTACAACAGGGTCACAGATTTCAGACGTTGTTGAAAACACTTTTAAGAAATTTGATAATAGATATGATCATTTGATATCTAAATATGGCGTTTTTCAGATACAGCTTATTAATAAGGGTGTTTCTAATCCTCGTTTCTACGGAAATGTTGTTGCAAAATGCAAGAAACTGATTATAAATCCAGAAAGGCTGGGATGTAACTTACATTCTTTACGTAATAAGGGATATCGACAAGATACTCTGCTTGCATCCGTTAAATTAGCTTTGAGATCTAGTGGCCTTAAAATTATACACATACTGGCCTCTCACTGATACTGCCGATATCTACTGAAATATATGATGATTCTTGACCACACCCTTCGGGAAGTTTTGATTTAATTTTTCTTCCGTAGTGCGACAGTGTTTTACCAGCAGACCAAGCTCCTTGTGCTAGCCGGAAGTGCAGCGAAGAGCACCCCTTGACCCATCTTTCAAAATTACGTATTGTCATAGATTATAGTCATAGACTTAGTAATTTACCTGTATGGGGTTTTATTTGTATGCTTATTAAACTATAGGGAAACGGGGCAGATAAAGAGGAGGTTTTGGTACCCATATACCGGTTTAACCCTACCGCAGGCTTTTGCTAGCGCCGGTACCAAGTCCGACTGTCTCCTTTAAGTTTGTCTTTTGTCTTATTCGTGTTCTTCATGTGTAGTTCCCTGTTAGATTGTGGCATGTAACTATAATTTTCAGCCATTGTAGGTGTTTCCTGTTAACCATTTTTTTACATTCAAGATCATCAAATACAGATTGTTAACACATCTGTGTAGTTTGTTAATGCCACTTCACACTTAAGATCGAATGAATTTTAGCCAATCTGACAAAACTCGAGGTTCTCTCTTAATCCACGGTCATGCATAATCTAAATTCACCCTTTTTATGAAAATTCAAACCTTAAAAATACTGAAGTTTCATTCCGTGTATTATACTTTGGTACTGGATTTGGCCTCCTATTTAGATATTTTTGGTATCAATACTTTTTCAGGCCAACTTTAGATTAAAACTTTCCACATTATTTGATTCTAATGCTGCTGATGAGAGGTTACTCCTTGAAACATGTGTACAACATAATATAATTTATCATTTATAATGCAACTTGGGGATTTTGTATTTCTTAAACACCGTCTGTAATTATCTTTGAAATATAATCCCAGTTAATACTCTTTGGTTCTCAGAATTTCTGACCATTGAAGACCTCCTTCAAATTTATTTTCAATGATCTCAAGTTCGCCAGTAATGACATGTCCAGGAGGATGTAAAGAACAATCTCATGTCAGAGGGGATTTCAGAAAATTCTCAATGTTCAGTTCCTGCAATACTTTTTTGGTACACTAGATCTATATCAAAACAATAACTTGTAAGTTGTAAATACACACTCAATTAGGATTTTAGAAATTCAAATTTAAACTACGTCGACATTGACAGGGTGGGAAATTTAAAAAGTCTTGAAGCTGGCTACATACGAACCGCACTAGTTACGAGCGTTCTTTTACTGACAGAATTTAATTATCCATCTACACACAGAGGTTGTTTCCTCACAACTTCGCAGAAGGTTAAGATGCTAGTATTCACTCTATATTTCTATCTTAGAAAAATCCCTGTCACACGACTTCAAAAGAATGATTTAGAGCAAGTTTTACTCCAATTTACAAAATATTTTCAAAAATATCACCTGATCAATATTTTTTATTATTCATTTTGATTGCCAGATTTGTACAGATCAGGCCAATTCAGAGAGAACTACGAAGATCAGTTTCCTCTTCAAATGGATTATACGTTATATACAATAAATACGCTACCTCTTCTAATTACGGGGGATTTTCTGGTCACAATTCTGACAAACAGGAAGTCAAATCAAAGATATAAAATACCAACACTTAAGACCTTTTGTCGTCATTGTGAATCAGTGTACTCTCGTAGAATAACCGTTTTACAACGTATTGCTCACTTACCGAGGGGTCTCAATGTTAAACGGTCATCACTCAAAATTTCCGATCCTGGGATTTATCTAATATTCAAAGGTAGTGTCATTGTCAATAAGTTTTATGTTCATGTAACGATTTGCAAAACCGATGAGACCTAACCACCCTTTTTCTGACAAATGAAAGAAAATCATAGACTGAACACCGGGAAAGCCCTAGACACAGATAAAAAAAAACACTTGAAAAAAACATAAAATCGGTAAACAATAAACAGGAAAAATAACAATATATATATATAAAAATTGTATCGATTTACTTATATAAACAACATTTAAATAAAATGAATTACGTAATATTTACAGCTTGAAGACTTAAAAATATGTTTGTCATTCAGTGAAGGAAATCAAAACCGGAAGAAAAAAGATACACAATACAAACGTCAATACTAGAACGTGATGTAAGAAAATGAGAGAACAACAAAAGAGAACATCATTGGAATAAGTGTTGCTGTATTGGAAATGAAGTATAAAATGCCGCTAAAGACGCGTTGAAAAAATTGTACAATTGTGCCACGATAAATATAAAACGGTCAAAATATTACACTAACTGTATTCTCTCGGTAATAAATGTAGACAGAAAAGACATGATGGTTTGCGAATATGCAATAGAAAGAATTGATTCAAGTTTGAAAAAATGATTATCTGATACAGACAGTGGAGGTATAGCCTTTAGGATCATGTAAGCTGTAATCAGTGGCTGTAATGACCATATCCAATGTCAAAATAAATTATATGGAACAATCAAAATGCATAATTCGTGAAAATTTTGTTGAAGAGTACCAAGTGTCAAATTCAAGCGATAGCATGAAACTTTAAAATAAATATATTGATATAACGAAAGCAATATTCAATGTTGCACTCTGCATTTTATAAGTCCTGCAGGTTTGGTTGAAAAGTGAGGTGGAGATGCAAATAAAGGGGCAAATTCTTAAGACAATAAAGGGGCAAATTCTTAAGACACTAATCAGCTATAATGATAATTCCTTAATTCCAATGATAAGATGGCAGGCTGAAAAAAAAAACATCAATAGAATAACAAAATACATGAGCACATCACAATATGTATTGGATAATTGTTGTGTATATATTGTGGAAAAATACTATGTATGTTGTTTCGGAGGTTTTTTGGTAATGTTATATTTCTAATGCAATACGGACAGCATCAGAAGAACGCAAGAAAGTTGATGGCTAGCCCGATATGTCAATCTTGGACATGATGCGGACAACACAACGGTAATGGACAGTCGATCAACAACAGGCCAAAACCATAATAGGATAGACAGGGGGTAAAATAAGCTAGAGACTCGTGCAAAATGAATTGATATTATATTTTCACTGCGGAGGCATGAGTTCGAAATTATAAGACCAATCGTTTTGGGTCTATGGACCAAACACCGATTTGTATGTCTGATTTCGGGTTTTTTTTCTTATAGCTCAACCACCATTGAAGATACAAAAAGGAGAAATGTCCAAGAATGAGGCCAAGGTCAAAGGTCAAGGTTACAGCCCAAACTTTTTACTTCATGTTAAAGTATCTATTAATGTACATATTGTTGACATGTCATCATTCTTGCTTCGGTAATCGCTTGCCGATGTATGTATACTGTATTGATCTTTATCAGTGAATCAATAATGAGAGCACTTTCGATCTGACGCAATCTAGTACATGTTAGTCAGTGAATCAAAGTCCTAATAGCACTGATAGATAAAAACAAAATGAGTTTAAGACCTTAATTCTTATGTTGAGAGCTAAAAAGTCTTTTTCAGAAATGATTGGTGTTAAATTTAAAACAAGACATTCATTCAAAGTGCAGTAAAGTATAATGTACTATGCTTTGGTTGACTTGTGTTTGCATTCAATCACCATGATGTTATCAATATTATTGAAGGCCTCTTCTCGAATTCATAAGAGCAAGAAATAAATCAAGGTGCGGGCAAATAAAACAGTAAAGGGCTGTTACATATACCCTTTTATTATTTAATATCATATATATGCAGTTTATGAATAAAATCCCACGTTTTATACAAATTTTATTCTACAAATATGTCCTTTAAATTGCTGAAATATGTAAATAAATAAACATTTTTTTTTCTTAATATCCTTGTCAAGTCATTAATCATTTAAACCATTTACTTCATTCAACCGTTTATTTCAGGATAAAGATCATAGTTATACAATCAAACGAGAATTTAAATCAGACGGGCCCAGAAACCTTTAGTGTGTAGACTCGGGGATGCTTGAAAATATTTAAAGAAAAAAATAGGGGACCTTTCAGGGGATAGATTGTCTCTGGAGGGAAAGAAACTGAGATGATTTGTGGCAGATGTTTTCCTTCAGAGGTTTTATGTTTAATTCGAAAATAAAACTGTGGCACAAAAAGTGGTACAAATGTATGTAAGACAAGTCCAAACTATCCCCTTCCCTTTACATTCACACAAGAAAATCAAATGATATCTACAGAAAAAAGTAACAGTACTTGATCTGTTTAGTTCCTGTTTGGTATTTTCATGGAACAAAAAGAATGAATATTTTACATACTAAAATATTCATTGATGATGATGTTTATCTCGCTGAACTTGATTACTCTATTTTCAGGGGCCGACTCCAACCTGCCGTTGGGTGTCGGGTTTCCTCGCCGTTCATTGAAGATCTTATGGTGGCTTTGAGTTGTTATTACTCCCCTTTGGGTCGTTATCTCTTTGACACATTCCCCGTTTCCCTTCTTTTTTCTAAAATCCGTTATAATAACAGTGCATTTAATTATGATCTTTTTCGGTTTAACTTAAGAGACAACCCTAGCTGTTCGTGTGGATTTCCATGTGAAAACTCATTCCACTTGTTCATGGAATGTCATAATTATAATGATATTCGATGCGATCTTTTCTTAGTCCTGGGTATACATGGAGATATTTCTTTAAATTGTATTTTGTTTGGAAATAAAAATTATCCTGTAGAACAGAATGTTGACTTTTTCCTTGCAGTTCATGAATTTATAAAACATAGTAAACGCTTTAATTTGTGGTTGCAGTGTGTGTGTATGTATGTGTGTGCGCGTGTTAGTGTGTTTGTTAGTGTTACTTAAATTATATTTTTTGAATATAATAAGAATAATTATTTACATGTTCATTTGCTATCATTTACCTTATTATGTTGTATATTTTAGGGAGAGGGCTATATATAATGTTGTAATAACTTGTACCCGATCCCATTGCTGTAAATATTTTGAGCAATAAAATATGTTTAATTCAAAAATCTGTTTAGTTGAAAATAAAGCGGTATAATTTTTACATTTTTACGCTTTTTATAGTACAAGATGTTTAATTATTTTAATTTATTGAACCCTCTGGTAAAATATTCAGTTTCGCAAGCCGGTACGACGAAATATATTGTAAAACAAGGAGTAACCTTGAAAACAACCGAGCTGTGTTTGTTTTCAAATCTTCAATGTTATATGCAAGGTGAATCATATATTTTTCAATCAAAACAAATACTTCCATACAGTTGCTAAAATGTACAAACAATTATTTTTCTCACGAAATCTGATTGTCAAGTCGTTAATTTTGCATTTATTTGGTTTGAGGGGACAAAATTGAAGTCGTAAACTCAGTTATCAAACAGAAAATATGATATGAATAGGATATGAGGTAAATATACCTTTTTTAACAAACAAACAATCAACGTACATGGTTAGATTGGAAATACAAAGCAACAAAACATTATTCTTTTATTATTGTCCCAAATCTTGAATGAACTGTGAAGTCACTATGAGTCCTTACTTAATTAGAAAAGTCCTCATATAACACAACAAGTTGTAAATGGTCCCTAGCTTAGGTTAAAGCAGAATTCATAGAACAAGTCAAATCATTGGGAATATCACATTTCCGAAAGATACATATATCAAAGCTACCAGAGAAAAAATAAACAATAGGGTCTAAATGAAAAGCCAACATCAACTAACAAAGTACAAATAAATAATAGGGTCTAAATGGAGAGCCAACATGTACTAACAAAGTTCAAATAAACAATAGGGTCTAAATGGAGAGCCAACATCAACTAATAAAGTACAAATAAATAATAGGGTCTAAATGGAGAGCCAACATGTACTAACAAAGTACAAATAAACAATAGGGTCTAAATGGAAAGCCAACATGTACTAACAGAGTACAAATAAACAATAGGGTCTAAATGGAAAGCCAACATGTACTAACAAAGTACAAATAAACAAAAGGGTCTAAATGGAGAGCCACCATGTACTAACAAAGTACAAATAAACAATAGGGTCTAAATGAAAAGCCAACATGTACTAACAGAGTACAAATAAACAATAGGGTCTAAATGGAAAGCCAACATGTACTAACAAAGTACAAATAAACAATAGGGTCTAAATGGAAAGCCAACATGTACTAACAGAGTACATATAAACAATAGGGTCTAAATGAAAAGCCAACATGTATTAACAGAGTACAAATAAACAATAGGGTCTAAATGGAAAGCCAACATGTACTAACAGAGTTCAAATAAACAATAGGTTCTAAATGAAAACCAAAATCACACATCAGAGCTTAAAACGAAAGGTATATGAAAGAACAGGGGGTGTTGTTGTTATTGTCGTGTTTTATGATATCTGTCCTATTTCTTTTCGCGAAAGCTCAATCACCATTGCTCATGTAGAAATTTGTTATTGTGAAGAAACAATGTATGAATGAAGTGTAGATCAGCAAAGAATAAAGGTCCGTAAAGTAAAGAGCAATCTCCCGGACCAAAATTTTACTCGTAACGCTATTAACTGTCCTCCGCATCATGTCTCATTAACATTTACCAGCATTTCCCTCCGGTTAATAGAAATACTAAAAATATCATTAATTTTGTAACAATTTAATTTCTTGAACAAAAATCATTACAGTTTGTAAAGTCTTTTTATGGACAGGTTATCAAACTTCATGCACCATAGTCTCATATCCTAAATATGAACTGTTTTGATGCCAGCTGTCCGATATCAATTTTTTAACTACCTGTTGTTATTGGAACCACTGGATTTCGTTTCATCCAATATTTTGATTCACGAAAAAGACTGTTTTCGTACAACAGGGTCTAATGTTTGGTTTACAGCATCATTCAAAGAAATAGATATGTGTCAAATAGGCAATGAATCATTGACAGAGTTACTATTTCCGTTATATAGCTTGGTCCCATTTCCGCTCTGAGTAGTCGTACTTCCGTTGTTCAGCTGGCTCTATTTCTGTGTTGCAGCTTTATTTGATTTCACCGGATAATTACTGCTTTGTCAAGTTCGCCATTTGGTTGCAACTCGACACATCGAGGCAGTTATATTGACCATAAGAAATGCCCTCTTTTATAATGGTATGCCGTTGTGTCAGTTTGTTTTATTGTTATTTTGACCAATAACTTTCTTTCCTCGATAACAACCTGCAAAACAATGAATATTTTCTCAAAATAATTATGAAAAAGCAAAATATCGGAATAAATTTTATTCCTGTAGAAGTCCATTTCGATTACTTGCCTTTTCAGTGCAAATGAAATAAAAAAAAATTAAGGAGACCAGAAAAAAAAAACTTATTTAAAAAGCTTGACGATCAAAAAAATTACAAATACAAATTACAAATAATTTTAAAGGCCTAAAAAGAAAAAACCAAAGAGGGCAGAGCTTTGCACTATGTATATCAAATTCATCAACTTCAGATATTTGAACTTCTCAAATATGTCGGATTCATGCAAATACCCGAATAAATAGAAAATAGCAAAATATCGAAGTAATTGTAAATTTTGGTTTCTGCATATGGCCATTTCGACAACCTACTTCTCTTCAGTGCAGATCAAATAAAAAAAATGATGACCATAAACCAAAGTATATGTAGAAGCAAGAGGAGAAGAAATAAACAATAGCATTACATAGATATTCAACAATGCATAATTAACATGATGGAGAAAACTACAAAACTATTCGGAGACCTTCCAATTTCTTTATGATCAATTTCCTTACCGGGGATTGCTTGTTTTAAATGTTTTATAGTACAAATTATAAAAATAAACTTACAGCTAGATCCGATGACATTCAATGGCTTTGTCAGGAAATTCCATGCTTCAATTGTGTATACAAAAAGAAAATATAAAATCATAAACAACACCATCAAACATTTAGTATCCATCTCCTTGTAATGTTTACAAAGTTATGTTTTATGTTTTCAATTCACCGGCTTATATACCAATGTCATATGCAAATTAGCCGATAAAATCTGTGCATTTGACACTACTTTGAATAGCAATTCAAGTGGATCGTGACTCAAAAAAAGGTTCAATGAACTGACAAAATACATGTATTTGTCTACTTATCCTCTACTTATATAGGGATTTACGTAATATTTATCTGAATATCAGCTTACAGATAAATATTTATGTGTATTCCGTTTGTTTACATGATGCAAAAGATACTGGAAGATTCAAGTAGCACTACACCCGAAAAAACTTTGATTTCGTCGAATATTTTAATCTTCCCAGACTCTTTTACTGCGTTTCGCTAATATAAATGCAATCATTTTGGTTTGATGAGTGATGATTTACATGATAGTCGGTGTGCTAGTTTCCGTTTATGGATATGACAAAGTTTTAATCTATGGGTGTAGCTCTTATGAACAAATCGAAACAACGGTCACAATAGAAGATGCTCCACGGCTTATAAAAGCGTATCTACAAAATCCCATCAATACAACGGTATTGCATATGGCATTAAATATTACACGTCATTCTTCTACCTTGGATATTAACATTTAAATTGATGAAGATAAGCACTGTACTGTTGAATAAAAAGCTTAACAACCATGTTGGTACGAGACAACCAATAGTCCGTTACTGTTAACCGTCTCAAAACTTATTTATGTCACGAGCTATTTGCTTATTGTTAAAGATTTGTGAGTTCTTGTCACTTCATGGGAATCTTAAATGCATAGTGCTGTAATTAGTTTACTGTTTCAATACTGCTGCTTAGCTCGTTTTATTGTATTAGTATAACTGTTACTTTGCTTCTGTCTTGGTGTTATTAGTCCTCTGGTGTCAGCAATACATTAAATTTGCTTATGACTTGGTGGTATTGCCTTTCTCCTGATGTTGACAGTGCAGTTGTTTTGCTTGTGTTCTCGTACTTTTGTTCTTCTCTTGGTTTGACTTGACTGTTGTATATTTCCTATCCTGGTGTTAGCATTACTGTTGTATATCTCCTATCCTGGTGTTGGCATTACTGTTGTATATTTCCTATCCTGGTGTTGGCATTACTGTTGTATATCTCCTATCCTGGTGTGTATATCTCCTATCCTGGTGTTGGCATTACTGTTGTATATCTCTTATCCTGGTGTTGGCATTACTGTTGTATATCTCCTATCCTGGTGTTGACATTACTGTTGTATATCTCCTATCCTGGTGTTCGGATTACTGTTGTATATCTCCTATCCTGGTGTTGGCATTACTGTTGTATATCTCCTATCTTGGTGTTGGCATTACTGTTGTATATCTCCTATCCTGGTGTTGGCATTACTGTTGTATATCTCCTATCCTGGTGTTGGCATTACTGTTGTATATCTTCTATCCTGGTGTTGGCATTACTGTTGTATATCTCCTATCCTGGTGTTGGCATTACTGTTGTATATCCCCTATCCTGGTGTTGGCATTACTGTTATTGTGCTTCTGTCTTAGCATTACTTTGTTTTGGTCTTCCCCTCGTTTTGAGATTACGGTTGTGTTTCTACTATGTTGGTCTGTAAGTCTTGTTCAAATTTGAAACTTCCGGGTACCCGGAAGTTGCATTTATAACGAACTTATATGAGCGTCATCTTAAACATTTTCGTTCCGGGCAGCAACAAAGGTATGTCTTATGTAACGCAACTGTAAGCCTTCATGTTATTCTTGGTAATCTTCTACATCGCTTGCCCTTAAGTGTCAAATATATGGTAGTCTTGGTGATGTCTCTCTGATTTTTCGCTTATCCATCTCCATCTTTTCCACCATGTCTTCTTGGTGATATCTGCTGAGGAGGTTCTGGTTTGAAACCATTCCCGGCTAGAATATTCGGAGGATCATCCTCAGACTCTGTTTAGAACGAGGGGAGTGTCTGCTTATGTATCTCAGTCATTATCCAGCACTTAGATCCATACAATAGTGTTGGCACAATGTAGTTATTGTAGAGCTTGAGTTTTATTCAGTTGTCGTAATAACCAGATTCCCAGAACTTCTGAAAGTTGTTACATGCTCTACCTTTCAACAGGCATTATAAGAGTTCTAAGTTCCAGCTTCTCCATCTACCCTAACTGTACTTCCTAGATATATAAATTGGTCAGTTTGGGTTATTGCTTGACCATATAAAACTTGTGTTGATTGTTCATTGTTGAGGATCCATTTTTCCTTAACCCTTAAGTTAACCCTTTGGACTATTTGGTTGGAAAAGAATTCCAGTCTTGTTTTTATGCCCACAGGTCTTGGATCGGGGGCATACTGTTTTTATTCTGTGTGTGTGTGTGTATTTTTCAGAAACTTTAACGTTTGCCATAACTTTTGAACTATGTAAGATAGACTTTTCATACTTGGCAAGTGTATTGGTCTAGTCAAGAGGAACATAATTATGAAAAATAAAATTAGGTCAAAGATCAAGGTAACAAAGGTAAAAAGGAGGTCAAGTTAGGTCTTTTCACATATTTGCTTGTTCAGTGTAATGAATGGGTGTTTGCTTTATTTACAGCTAATACAATTGTGCATCTATGGTGTGTAAACAGATTTGAGGTAGCAGTTACAGTTTTTGAGAAACAAGAGGCCCAAAGGACAAATGAAGTTTTAATTTCTGGATGCATTATTTTTCTGTATGTTTCTTATAGGATAAACAGATACATTAAACAATTAAAGAATTATCAATAAACAAGAGGCCCAAATGGGTTTCACCTCTTTCAGAATAATGATGTTAAATAGGGTGGTTTTTATAAGGTAATAAATAACTTTTGAACTACGTAAGATAGACTTTTAATACTTGGCAAGTGTATAGCTCTGGTCAAGAGGAAGATAAATATGCAAAAAAAAATAGGTCAGGTCAAAATCCAAGGTAACAGAGGTCAAAAGTGGTTAAATTGTGTTGTTTTCCCATATTTGACTGTAGAGTCTGGGGGCATATGTAGTGTTTCACAAACACATTTTGTTTTTATTTATTAATGTGTGTGTGTGTGTGTGTGTGTGTGTGTGTGTGTGTGTGTGTGTGTGCACGATTGTAAAGCAAGTTATAAGCAAATTCAAGTTTTTCTAGTGCTTAGAACGTATCCCATTGAATACCTTATGGTATATCTGAGGTTGTCTGATGAAACATCCAGTCGATGGTTTTGACAAAAAAGCCGATGACTTGACGCGGACTTGTCTACTTCAGTCTTCAAAGCACATAATGTTTCTGAGTGTATATCATTGCCTTCAAAGTTCTTGTAAAAAACTTTTTTAATGTTGATAAGGCGTTGAGGAATACGATAAGATCTTGTATTTTTCATAGACTATCTAATTCTTTTTCGAAGTCAATAAAATTTTTTAATAGCTGTCTTTGCAATTCAGTACATTGTCGCGATTTTAAAGTAGTAGAATATAAATCTGGTCAGTACATCCTTTCCCCTGCCTGTTCTTTCCTGAAAGTATAGTCAGTGGTCTCTAAAGATGTTAGCCATAGTCTTGCATTGCGTGCTTAATAGTGTTAAGCAATTACCGCAACCATTCAACGCTCCTTCTTAAGTTCTCATGGTGGTTTCTATGTTCCAAGCCTTAGCCGGTTATGGTTGTATATTATTTGTTGTCTGGTATGTATCTGTTTTTAATAGTTCTGCATTTGAGTTTTCACACTCTGGAGCTTTCTTGTCTTTAACCTTTTTATTGGTAGGCACCAAGCATACTGTGAAACTATGCCCCAAGTGACATAGCAATTATGGGGATACTTAAAATTCGAAAGTTTTATTGCAAAATACATTTCTCAAATACATTAACTCAATACCTTTGCTTTTCCACCCTTTATACCATGCTTCCTCATGATAAACTAAAATCGTGCATCAAAGGTATTATGCAAAAGGGCTTTGCCGATTCAAAATATTTTTTGTATAAGGTAATTTATTCACAATTTTTTCTTTATAAAAAAAAAACAATTTAAAAGGAGGATGCTCTTCACAACTCTGTTTTATTGATAATATTTTTGTCACCTTTGGATGTGCTGTTTACCAACAGCAAGTTGGTATGCTAACGGGCACGAGTTTTGCTTCTCTACTCGCAGACTTGTTCTAGATACTCCTACGATACTCAATCTTTTAAGGGACTTGTAAAACCTCATATAGAATTAAAAATGCTAGATCATTCAACCCCACTTATGGACCTTTCCAATAATAACATCTTTTGTTAAATGGATCCCGTCAATATATCCTCCAGAATTAGATATTGGATAAGATAGAGATAAAGGAATAAACATAAACCACAAGATCTACCTCTTTTTGGACCTTCATCTCAAATTTGACGAAAATTGTCCTCTCAGTACTAATATTTGCGACGCAAGGGACGACTTTAATTTAAAAATTATCAATTTCCTCTCCTGCTTACGGAGTATATATTCACAGTTAATTCGTTACGCGAGAGCCAACACCAATTATGCAGACTTTAGCGGCGAGCATACCTTGACCCATCTTTCAAAACGTCTTTTCCTCTCCTTTCAAGATTGTGGTCATGGAGTTAGTAGCCTACCTGTATTGGGTTTAACTTTTATTCGTATGTTACATTACAAACTAGGTTGTATGACAAAGGCAATGACTTCACTTTTCCAATAGTAAACTTCCCTTTTTTCTTTGCGGCAACATTCCAAAAGCACCAGCATATGGAGTTAACATCTCACAACTCATTCGCTATTCAAGGGCTTGTGGTCGATACAGCGACTTCCTTGATAGAGCCCAGTTGCTTACAAATAGACTACTTAAGGAAGGGTACGTTACCAAAAACTTAAAGTCATCACTACAGACGTTTTACGGCCGACATCACGATCTTGTCGATCGTTACGGGATATCTGTTTCCCAGATGACAACAGATCTTTCCCTCTACAACTAAAGTTTGTTTTTACTCTATCGGATTTGACTTTACTACCGGAGTTGACATGTTCAACACGGCGGGTGTCTTTTAAGAAGCAGGAGATGCTTACTCTACCGGTACACCTGATCTCACCCATGGTTTTTATTTGGTCCGTGTTGTTCATCTGTATGTGTGTCTTTATTTTTCTTTTTTGTCCCGTACTCAAGTGGTGTCCTTGTTTCTTAGTGTTTCCGATGTTGCCTTTGTCAATGGATTGTTCTTTGACTGATGGTTCGGTTCTCACTTACTTTTTTATACTATAGGGAAACGGGACAGATAAAGGGGTGGTTTGGGTATCCATAAACCGGTTTAACCCTACCGCTTGGTTTTGCTAGTGCCGGTACCAAGTCCGGCTGTCCCAAGTTCCTATCGTGGTCTGCGTTTGTCTTTGTCTTATACGTGTTTTTCTTGTGTAGTTCCCTTGCAAATTGTTGCTGTAATTATAATTTTCAGCCGTGAAAGTGTTTCCTGATATCCATTTTTTAACATTTCTCATTATAAAAAGTGATCTCCATGTCCCCCTTTTCAATCAAGGCTTCAAAAATTTTGTTTCATACGTTCATTGAAAAAGATCTTTAATACACACAAGTCCCTTGTGTAAATATGAAGTTTTGGTCCGAACAGTGATTCAACTTAGTATTGGGATGAACATTTCTTTCCATTGTCTACGACCGTAATAATAGCAATTGCCGGAGACTACCGCAATGGAAAGAGGAATTTGTCCCGCCAAAAACCGGTTATTTCCACCATTACATTTGAAATGCCGATACCAAGTCAGGACAATTTTGATTGACAATTTTCCGGTTGTATAGCACCAGCTGTGTCTTTTTGTCCTTTCGGCTCCTGACAATTTTGTTCGGTAATTTTATTATCCCATTTGCTGGTATTATCTCTGTTTTATCTGGTTGTTCTGTGTTGATGTCTACATCTTGGTCAGGCTAAGGAGTGTTAACTTCCTCAAAAAGAGGTGGTTAATTCAAGATCTTACAAAAATGGTCTTCCGATTGTTCCTCTTGACTAATCTCGAAAGTTAAGATATTTCCAGATTTTCTTTTTATTGGGATGTTAGGTGACATATTATTCCTGTCAAAGATCATGTCCTGTCTATATAAGTTCTTATATCAGTACGTACTAGCTTTTAAATAATCCATCATCTCAGGCTGCTGTAAAAGCATCATCATCATCATCATCATTTTCTTGGCCTTTCTTCGTTGTTCAATTTGTTTCAAAGACTCGGGTGTTATTCAGTATTTCCTCTTTGTATTCTGCTGATAATCAAAACATTCTTCTTTCTTCTTCTTGCAATGATCTTAGATACACTGTCCTATTCCTTATCTATGCCTGCTTAACTCCTGCAAAAACTGGAACCTGTTCTGAAGTCAAATGGTAAGGTATTGCTTACTCTTGTGAATGTCGAATCATTTCTTTTAATGTTACTTTCTTTCAATAGGAAAAAGAAGGGAAACGGGGAATGTGTCAAAGAGACAACGACCCAAAGGGGAGTAATAACAACTCAAAGCCACCATAAGATCAAGTAGATCTTAGTTTGGATTTTATCTCACATAATTTTCTTTGATTTTCACATGATTATAATTTTGTGATGAAGTTTGTCACAAAAAGCATCTTTCATTTTATCATCTGGACATAACATTTGGAAAGACTGATGTTTACTTATTTTCCCTATAAGTCTCCTATAAATAGGTTGCCACTCCTTCATGGCGGTTGTCATCAGCAGCATAAGTCTACTATAAATAGGTTGCCACTCCTTCATGGCGGTTGTCAACAGCAGCATAAGTCTACTATAAATAGGTTGCCACTCCTTTATGGCGGTTGTCATCAGCAGCATAAGTCTACTATAAATAGGTTGCCACTCCTTCATGGCGGTTGTCATCATTGCTTCTCCTGAAGTTGTTTTCATCTTCCAGTTTTAGTCCATCTATTTTCGTTTACCCAAAGAATATTGAGGTTGTACCGGTTCATTTCTATTCATACTTGAATTAGTTTTTCTGTAGCATACATATACTCTTGGTCATAAATATTGAATATTCGTATTTTCGGAGTCAAAATATCAAGTTTGAAAACATAATGTGTGGATCAAAGTATGATATTCTGCTTTAAACAATGTTTTCTAGCTGTGATGTACAAAACTATTCGATTTTAGGAATCTCTCAGACCCCTCCTTCCACCCGTTCTAAAACCAACTTTTGGTGAAAATGGGACATTTTTTAAATCAAGTATTAGGTGTACAAATATTTCCAAAGAATAAAATTGTTGATGCCCATCGTATACAAGAACGATTTCAGTGAAAATTTCAGTGATTTTTAAAGGATAATATGAATTTTTGAAAACGAACAGCCCTTAAATATCTCAGGCATTCTTTATGACCAGGAGTATAGTTCTCACATCCCAGGATCCGATACGTATGTGGGAATTAGAGTCTTATGTTTGTGGACATCCATGAGTAATTTTACATATATGTAGCGTTGTTCGAAATCTAGCAATGAATTCCGCTCAAACCGGTACTAGGGACCGTCTTGAAATTACTATCAGGTATGAGTAAAGCTCATTGCTGAAGGCCTCATGGTGGCTTCAAGACGAAGAACAACAACAAAAGTGTTATTCCGTTGCTTAGTTTTACCATGCATTTGTAGAGACTTTGTTTCATTTGCGTTTACTCCACATTTCCTCATTGTTTATCTCATTTGTCATGTCAAACATTCATAAATGCACTTGGGTGTGCGACATGTAACAAGTTGATATATGATAGAGCTGTTGGCCCTAAGCATAACATTCTACGTGAAGGGTTTTGTTATGAAGGAGTTTTCGATCCCTTGGACGATTTTTTAGCTTCGAAATTCCATCTCTCGGTATTTTCTGTCTGAATTCACTTAGAAAGCATTTCATTCAATAAATACATCATATGGCAGTGATAATAAGACCCATTGTAATGGACTATGTTTGTATACATCATGGTGTGTCAATGTATCGGAAGGTGTAGAGTCCTCCGGGACCTTGTGATTTTGCTTGGGCTGCAATATCAAGATACCATGCACTACCTCGAAGGGGATTTCATATGCTGTATAAGAAATGCAACGAAAAGATAACAGGAAACACCCACAATGGCCGAAAATCTCAATCACATGCAACAATTCACCTGGAATCCACATAAGAAAAACACCAATATAAAGACAAAAGACAAACGTATGCAACGATAGGAACTCGGGATATCAAGACTTGGTACCGGTACTAGCAAAAGACAGCTGTAGGGTTAAAGCGGAGAGTCTATATTCGGCAGGCAAGATCTACACACTTGAAATACTTTTCATAGCAAGCTGTTATCAAATGGTGAGGCTTAAACAAACTAGAGGCTCACATGAGTCTGTATTCCCCATCTGGTGACTGGTTTTATTCATTGTCACGAAGAGACCACCTATTCATACTATAAACCAGTTCACCAGATGTTACATTTTCAATCTTGGATGAGTTACAAACATAAATATTACAAACTTTGAAAGGGAACACCCAAAGACAATCGTAACCAAACTTGGTTCCAATTGGCTCAGTAGGTTCAGAGGAGAAGACATATGAGTGCATTTCCCATAGGGTCCCTATATTAAACTATGCTCCACGCTGGCGGCCATCTTGGATGAGGTACAACCACAAAAATCACAAACTTTAAAGGGACCACCTGATGACAAAATTTGGTCCATATTGGCTCAGTGGTTTCAGAGGAGAAGATCTTTGAATGCATTTCCCATAGGGTCCTATGTTAAACTATGTTCCCTAGTGGCGGCCATCTTGGATGTGATGCTAATCTGCTGGACATATGTAGAAATCGTAGTCCTGTAAAAGCTCAACACTTTTGTAGTTCACATTAAACCTCCATCTAAAACAGTTTTTGAAATAAAAGTAAAAATGTTAAAAGATCGTGAAAATTCAAAGAAAAAGGGGCCATAACTCCTATGTAGGTCGTCAGATTTTCTTCAAACTTGCAGGAAATGTGGATCTTACTATGCTGACCATTTTTATAATTTAAAATTTACTTATATCTTCCACCATTTTCAATATATGAGACTAAAAGTAACAAAAAAACCGAAAATTTTACGGAAAAGGGGCAATAACTCCAAGATTGGTTATCGAATATTCTTCAAAATTGCAGGGCTGGTAGATCTCATCATGCTGATCATTTTAACTCCGTCAAATTTTTGATATCTGTAACGGTTATCGAGTAATTTGCAAATAACAGCAATTTACCCCTATGTTCTATTTTTAGTAAGAGCGGCCATGTTGTTTGGTCTACGGACATAAAAATCACAAACTTGAAAGAGCATTACCTGGTGATGATTCAAGCCAAGTTTGGTTAGTATTGGCACAGCAGTTTCAGAGGAGAAGATCTTTGAATGAAAGTTAACGGACGGACGGACGACAGACGGACGCCGAGTGATGGCAAAAGCTCACATGGAATTGGCCAGGTGAGCTAAAAATCGACACCCACACTTTTTGCGTCATACAGCCATTCGGTAGATTTGTTTTCTTGCTTTGATTATTGCAATTATGTTGGTCACTTCTTTCCTTATGTGTTCATAGCTGTTGGTTTTGTCCTGTCTGTCATTTAATGTACTTACTGCTGTAATTTTCCTGGCTTAACTAGAATTACATAATTCTGTTAAAAGTACTTTGTTACTGTCTGGGTGTATACTACAGAAGTTCAATGACATCTTATTAAGTAGCTTACTTATACAACTTTTTCCTGTTGTCTTAGTGATATGTATCATTTCAATATGATATCTGGTATCCATATTGAGTAACACCCTTGTATTGTTTATGAATCAGTATCTTATTTAGTGCATGTATAACTGCCAAACTTTGTGGTAAACCATTACACAATTAGTCCCTGGTCCGAGTGTATATATAGGAGACAAACTTATATCTATGTACTAGTATGTGAAAGGCAATATGATTATTTATTTACTGTTCGCGATTTATAGTCAATAGACTAAATTTGTAGTAGGCGATTATAATTAGTACCTGGCACGAGTGTATAAATAACAAAATACCAAAATTACTGTGAAATTAGTTTCTGCATACAGCCATTTCGACAACTTATGTCTCTTCAATGCAGATCAAATCAAAACGTTTGGAAATCAATGAACCGAAATACGGTATGTGTAAAAACTTATAAATAATAGACTAACAATATGGAAGGTGCAATTATAATTTTTGTTCAATCTCGAATTACAGCCAACTTGGGTTGAACAGTCCAAAATCATCAGAGTGTTGTATCCAATTAAAACTGTAATATTTACAGTTAAAAACTTATGGTCTTCGTAGTCTTGGCATACTGTTGGTATATATACTCTGACTGAACAACTCGATGTTCGGCTGGCTTCTCACCTCTGGTGGTAGCGAGCTCCAAGTGACGGTGATTCTTCTTGGCAGTGATGTGAACCAGTAGTTCCAGATAAGGTACAATATAGGCTTCTCTCATACAAGTCATTTACATTGTGATATAGATCAGTAGTATAAGATTTAAAACTTAATCAGATGCTAGTATAATAACGTCCAAACAACGATATGGACCTATAGTTTGATTTGAGAACAGTGTGGTTTACAGTTCTCCAGACAGCGACATTGAAATGGTGCTCATTTTAGAACCGAATGAGCTGCCGACATTACAGTTGTTCAGACTGCAACATTTGCCAATAGTGTGGGAATTCACGATCGAATGTGCTCCTGCCATAATTGTTGTCTAGAAAGCAACATGGACCAAAAGTACAAGAATTATGGACCAAATAAGATGCTGTAATGACAGTCATCCAGACATTCCCAGTAATATAAAGTTTTAGAACTGAGTGACCTGGTGCCAAAACAGTCGTCTAAACTGCGACATGGACCAGTAATATACGATAAAGGGGCAGAATGACCTAATGGTCATCCAGACGGCGAAATAGGTCATTAATACAAGATTTAAGAACTGAGTGAGCTGGTGCCATAACAGTCGTCCGAACTTCAACATAGATCAGTAATATATGATTACAGGACAAAACAGACCGACATAAACTAATTGTATAAGATTTTAGGACTGTATTTGGGTTGCTGCAATAAGAGTTTTCCAGATAGTGACATTGGACAGTAGCATTTTAGGACCAAACGAGCTTATGTCATAACAGTCATCCAGAGAGCGAAATGGACCAGTAGTACAAAGTTTTAGAACCTAGTGAGCTGGTGCCATATCCATAGATTTAAGGACAAATGGGGCTGCTATCGTTAGAGCGACATAGTCTAAATCTTTAAGAACTGGGTTACTGCAATAACTGTTCTCAAGACAGCGACATTGGCCAGCAGCATCGTTTTAGGACCAAATGAGCTTCTGACATTACAGTCGTCCATAGAGCGCTGTGGATCAGGTGCCCATGGTTTCGGGATAATAACAGGTACATGGGGCAGTAGTATTCGATATTCAGAGCATCGTCCTGGTCGACTGATATAATTCCTTATCATATGTTTATATAAAATAACAGCAGAATTTTACCCCTTGATAATACTGTCGATTTTTGATATTTAGTCCAACTATCCTCAAATTGTTCACAACCGTGTGATATGACTTTTTGTTATCAACTGTTTCCGGTTTATATCAACTGCTTCCGGTTTATATCGCATGCTAAATCCGTAACTGTATTATCATTTTTTCAAAAGATTTTACGCTACACAAAATTGATTTTTTTATTATCTTTTGAAATAAATATCTTATTTATTTTTTTCACATTTGATACAACCCGATTTTTTTTTATTTTCAGTTTATCTTAAATTATGCTTCACAAACAAAATGTTGTCTTCACAAATTCAACGTTTTAAGGTTTGAACTCAAAATTGCGATTCCTGAAAATAAACTTTTGAGATTGCGTATGAAATTGTGGATGTATTTCTAGTTTGAAACATATGATAAATATATCATAACAAGCAATTTTTCATATCAGACCCATTATCAGCCCATAGTCAAAATCATCCCTCGAGCCTGTCGGCTCTCGGGCTGATATACTGACCTAGGGCTGATAATGGGTCTGATATGAAAAATGGCATGTTATAATCTATATTTACACAGCGGTATTTACCAAGAGAAAGAATGTTACGATGGAATCTTGAATCAAACATTCAGAATATGGGTGAAATATCTGAAAAGACATTGAAAGTGATGACAGATATGTGATATCACATTGTGTACACATGACTGTCATATTTAATCTTCAATTTCAAAGTGGTCATGGAAAGTAAGTAATACTTCGATTATTTTCTGGATCGGGCTTATTTATCTTAGTAAGACTTAACCTTTGATCCCGCGTGTTCACACTTTAGCTAGTAAGTTATTAACAAAAGAAAACTCATTTTTTTAAAAAAAACATTTGAAAATTGTATTTATTGGCTAGATAAAACTGCACCTCTGATGAGGATCAACAATTATAAATATGAAAATAAAAATGAACACAGTATTATCACAGTTTGCAGAACTAATGGCACATTCTCAGCTCACCGTTTGCTCCAAAATATATTGTCTGGCCATTGATAAGACCTTGCTAAATCTAAGGGACTAAAAGTGGATAATTTTTCATATGGTAACATCCCGTTTCGTAATAAAAACTGCACAATCTCTTTTCCGTTTGGACTATACCTATGGAATGCCCATTCTATCAGTATGTGCTCCACATTTAAAAGCTGAAAAAATCTGCTTGCTCCTTTCAATGCTTTAAACTCGTTCCCTTCGATGTCCATTTTTAGAAACACAGAACCTGACCCAACAATATCAACTAGGTCATCTAATATTATAGCGTGCACTTTATTATAAGCACCAGTTTTGTTGTGTTCTATATAACTCCCGCCAGGATTGTCCTTAACAATATGAACCGTAACTTGCTCTGGCTTGTCGGCGATTGCATTCAAAAGTAGCGTTACATTTTTCTGCAAACCACCTTTGATGAGTGATAGTTCTAGAAGCTGTAATGCTGACTCTAAAACGTCCACGGCAATAACTCTCAAGCCAAGTTTGGCAACAAATAACGTAAAGGTCCCTATATTACAACCAAGATCGATAAAAGTTAAATGTGGTTTTTGACGGATTATACTTCCGGTTTCGTTCAGTAGATCTGGTTCCCACGTACCGTAATCTTTAACATATGAAGAGATCATCGTATCTATAACGGGGTCGAATATACATATCGGGGTCGGTCCATTCAGTGTATTAAAGTTCACGCATAACTCTTTCTTTGGATTCTTTATATAAGAATTTCTGAACACGCTAAGCTTTGACTTTAAAACAGGTTCTTGTGTAGATGGTGGTTCTGGTTCAAATACAGGATGATTTATGTAATCTCGCGGTCTCTTCCTAACCTTCTGAAATCTGGACACTGGTTCTTGAGCCCGTTGCAAACTAAAAAGGTAAAATATACAAGGAATGACGAATATTGAAAGTAAGGCTAAATAGAATAGTCGTCTACCATGACGCATTTCTTTTACAGAATCTATACATCGCCCCTCGTTTCCAATTCATTTGTTGTCTGCAAAAAAGATTATAAAAAGATGAAATACATAGTAAAAAATTTTAAAGTAAATTGCGACATGTCAACGACCTGCAAATACAGGAAGTACACATAACAACCAAGAGATACTAATGTGAACAATGAATCAGAACATCATGCCATTATACATTGTGCAAGGCGGAAAGAACAGAGGCCGGAGTCCGAGGGCATATGTAATTGAGATTATGAATGCCCTACTGTATTATAGCGGGAATAAATGTACGACAGAGGAAAGTTAATAAATTCTAAGTCAGTTGTCCAACATATGTACAGTATACATTTTGTTTGCCAGAACCATACAAATTGTTTTCCAATATTTCAGTCTTTGTCATTTCTCGCAGGGCTATTATTAGAAAAAGATTGCACTAAATGTGTTATAATATTTGTGGATCATGTAAACATATACACGTCGGTTTAGGATGCACAGTCAAATGAAAGGGAATGTCGTCTATGGAACGCCAATATAGCATCGAGCTACTTTTTCATACAACTATGTAAAAATGTCTCCATGGTATAACGAACTATCTTCATGATACAGTGAAATGGCTTAATGGAATAGTGAAATGACATGCTATTATGAAAAGATAACTCCATGTTATATTAATATGTCTTTATGGTATATAAATTTATCTTAGTGATATATCGAATTGACAGAGTATTGTAGTCAGATATTTTAATAGAATAAAAAATTGTCTTCATGTTAAATTTCAACCCCTTATGATTTGAAGGCAGCTGTGGTGTTCCATAGTCGTCTATCGCTCCAATATGTTTGTAGGAACACGTTTCATTCTGGTTTGAAACTGACGCCATTATAAATACAATATAATGTTTATTCAGAAATGCATAGTTTTACGCGTAAGGGTTGAAAGCATAAAGTAAAGACCAGTAAACGTATGCAGAATATCGTAAAACCATGTCTCGAAGTTTTGAATTTGATATCGTGTACAACTACTCCATTACATCAGAAAAGATCACACCCAGTAATGCACGGACTGGAACGTACATATATACTAAGTAAATACATCTACTACGTTTCTCCAGTATAAATGTATAAATCTTACCTGCTTTATACGGACTGTTAAGCAGATCAATAGCCCTTCATGCCTTGCTCCTGTTATATTTATAATAAAAAGTACATCTAATCAAATCATTGCTCTTGTCCTAAGGATATTAAAAAAATTATCATATTTTATATGAAAATGACATTTTACCTGTCGTATTATAATTTCAGATTTACCTGTGGGGCTTTCAAGGGATAATTTAGATTTGTGATATGTCAACATGTTACGTCGTACATGGATATATTCATTAGTCATTTAAATAAAGAATTTACATTTGAATAACTTTTTTTCTTGTTAAAAATATCGATCTTTTAAATAGAATTGGAAGAAAAGGGTAAAACTAAAGACACTCCAAAATTCAAAATATAGATTTTGTTAGCTACTTTTTTAGTTTAGATATTGCTTAAACTGTAATGAGCTGAGGTTGAGCGGTTCAGAAAAAAACAACTTTTTTTTTCTTGTTTCGTTTTTAATTTTAGGTTATTTGGGTTTTCCTTCTTTAATTTTGTTCCATTCTGTCGAATATTATGATTTCAGCTTCATTTGGACTTTTAGGCTTACCATGTTTTAAAGGCTTTGGTTGTTGTTGTTATTAGTAGAACACATTGAAACTGCTCTTAAAAAATCGAATTCGACGATACCTACACCAGATGTGATCGGTGGTGTTTGTTCTATTTTTTCTATTTTCTATATTTTGATAGAGATTCGTTCTTGCAATGATTTCAAGTTTATAAATGCAATGTAATGTTACATCCGCAATGTAATAGACCGGCTGATAAGTACTTGAGACACTTTGTAATTTAAGTATACTTAGCATGTGCGTTGGTGTTTTAAGAGTAATAAGTGTTTGTTTCATTGCAAGATGAGCAATGATTTATAATGCGAAAGGGTCTGCGTTCAAGGGTCTACGTCGGTCAAAGTTGTAATACATAGATACAAGTTAAAAATTGATGCAAAGCATCAATTCGCCGCCAAATTAGGTCTAGTAGAGTGTATGTCTTGGAAATGTGTTATTGTACTTTTATAGTACACGAAATATAAGCTCTGACCTTAACTTTNATTTTTTGATTTTCAGATATAAGTAAATAAATAAACTTTTGTTCTTTGTCAAGTTGATTGAAGTTAAGAACTTCGCTTCCTATAAAATCAAATAATATTTTTCTATCATGGTGAAATTTATTACTTAGCATGTGCGTTGGTGTTTTAAGAGTAATAAGTGTTTGTTTCATTGCAAGATGAGCAATGATGTATAATGCGAAAGGGTCTGCGTTCAAGGGTCTACGTCGGTCAAAGTTGTAATACATAGATATAAAACGATTGATATGTGTGTAAAATATTTTATGTTTGTATGTACTTCTTTATGCTTCCCCCTTTATGGATGTAATTTGCATAATAAAGTATATATTACCAAAAATCCTAAAATTAATCAAAATTCACCCTTGACCTGAAATTGTGCAAGCTCGAAGTTTCGATATGAACCTAGTGGTCATGTTATTACAGGAGACCTCAACATCGTCCAGGACCGAGAGGTAAAAACTTTTCTCCAAAAAGGACCCAAATATCGTCCTCCTTCAAAAATAATTTGGAAGGACTGTCGTGATGTANGTCCAAATTGGCCGTGCTTTCAAAGGAGATGAAAATAAGAAAAGTTTATGATGGATGACAACGACGAATGCTTCATGGCGGCAATAGTTCACATGACCCTTTGAGTCAGGTGAGCTAAGAACCCCTTTTTTAACAAATGGATTGGATTGTAATATTAAGCTATTAAAATGTATTGCACTGGGCCAATTTATGTACAGACAATGGCAACAACCTGACAACAGAGTCATAACCTAATAGAATAAAGATTCTTTTTTATTGCACAAGCATACACTGTCAAATTCATTATAGTAACTGAAAACAATAAAAATAACTTGCTTTATATGTTTATTGAAAATTTTAAAACNAGCAGCCAATAATGTGGTCGTTGTTTGACGTAAGTATTACATCGAGGTGCTTCGGAATGAAATTACCAATTCTAGTACATTTCAAGCTACCACGTCAACAGAAACACAAATAATTGATGATCACATGATAGCTACAGCTGAACTTAAAGCAACTTCTAATTATAAATGTATTCCTACTATGTATTGGCTTCCTAAACTACACAAAAATCCTTTCAAATTTCGTTTTATTTCGGCATCAAGTAAATGTTCAACTACACATATTTCTGT
>MJUU01017268.1:196766-210540 GCA_002080025.1 Modiolus philippinarum | reverse complement strand
CGAGGATTGTGTTCCGAATAGATTTGGCGGGAAATTCCACGCGAGTTATTCTCTCACTAGTGACGAGAAACATTTTTATCACATCCGTCAGCCGTTGGTTAAATTTGCTAGAAATTAGAGAAATTCGTATATCACATTTGGAACGATATAAAATGATAAAAATGTTTTGCTGTGTTTCTCATGACAACACTTTTTCTTCCGTTTCTCTTACAAACTTGTCAAACACCAGGGATCAAAACTTAATGACTCAGTGCAGGATAATAGGTACCCAGGGAAAGATGGTCCTTCGGTCTTTATTTTCTAAATGGCTGCCATTGTTATTATGGAAAAAAGGCGGGGAAACAAAAACTGCTCAGATTTAAATATTATTGTGCAGGGAGGTTTGCCTAACATGTGTTGAAATAATTTCCGGTGCAAAAGACTTGAAATAGCCGCTGTTCAAATGGCAATTGTAGAATGTTTTATGATTGTCATACCTTAATATTGGCCACCGTTGTCATGAGAACGGACGAAGGACGTGAAAATAAAAAGTGCTCAGATTTTGATGAATGAGAACTCGATCTAGTCTTGGAATTTTAAAAAATGTTGACCTTCGCCACGGAAAAGAAACAAAGCTGGACAATTTGGAATTGAATGGAACCTTACAGTTTGTAAAGAATGTTTAGGACTCATTTATAATCTATCTATTTTATCGTTGGTTGGGAGACGTGTTGTGTTTGCAGCAGAACATTAATCCTAGTTTATTTTGTAATTATCAAGTACTGAAATGGCTTTTATCTCATTTATCTAATTGACTTGACCATAGTTACTCCTGGAAATTTTATGTTTTTATCAAAATTCTAACCCTTAAACCATACTTCGGCTTCATTTCGTGTATGTCACTCGGTAGATGTCCTTAGTACTGGATTTGGCCTCTTATTACAGTATTTAGGGTAACGTATCTGTGTTAAAGCCTTCTCTATGTTATTACTATGTCATTACAGTTTGTTGTCCTTTGTGCCTTGGAAGGCTCTAACGTATCTGTATTAAAGCCTTCTCTGTGTTATTACTATGTCATTACAGTTTGTTGTCCTTTGTGCCTTGGAAGGCTCTAACGTATCTGTGTTAAAGCCTTCTCTACGTTATTACTATGTCATTACAGTTTGTTGTCCTTTGTGCCTTGGAAGGCTCTAACGTATCTGTATTAAAGCCTTATCTATGTTATTACTATGTTATTACAGTTTGTTGTCCTTTGTGACTTGGAAGGCTCTAACGTATCTGTATTGTAGCCTTATCTATGTTATTACTATGTCATTACAGTTTGTTGTCCTTTGTGCCTTGGAAGGCTCTAGCGTATCTGTATTACAGCCTTATCTATGTTATTACTATGTTATTACAGATTGTTGTCCTTTGTGACTTGGAAGGCTCTAACGTATCTCTCTATGTTATTACTATGTTATTATAATTTGTTGTCCTTTTTGCCTTGGAAGAGTCTAACGTATCTGTATTAAAGCCTTCTCTATGTGATTACTATATTGTTATAGTTGGTTGTCCTTTGTGACTTGGAAGGCTCTAACATATCTGTATTATAGCCTTATCTATGTTATTACTATGTTATTACAGTTTGTTGTCCTTTGTGCGTTGGAAGGCTCTAACGTATCTGTATTACAGCCTTATCTATGTTATTACTATGTTATTACAGTTTGTTGTCCTTTGTGCATTGGAAGGAACAAGTTTAACTGTTTTAAAACAGTACACGGGGAATCAAGTAAGTAAATCTAGATACAAACATTGTACGGAAATAACTCAATATTCTAGTACCCCGATACAGGCAATTTTATTATTTTTTTCAATTTTCACCATTATCTAATTACCAATAAAATATGTTAATTTGACTTGCATTTTTAGTGTATTTTGAGCAATGATTCTCTGAATTTGAATTCAGTACTTTCTGTGTTTAAAATGTTTTTAGACTGTTGAGCCAAATGCTATAGTAGGCGGACCTTTGAAAAAATATATATATATATATACATGTTTAGTTTGTGTAGCAATATTTTGTACGTTGAAATGAGTTAGAAAATTGTTATTACATACATTGAATATATGTTTGCATATATGAAGGGAAAATCCTTGTTAGATATAGATAATATAAAGTAAGAATTAACAATACTAGGTGCTGACCCGACAACCTATTTTTTTGAAATTTGCAATATCTTAATTTAACAAATTTGTTTAAAACTAAGGAGTATCTCTCTCGTGCATACTGTGACTTAATCCACTTCGTGCCAAGGGGGGGCATAGGGCGACCATTGTTGTTTTCCACTTCTCATGCATAGCACTGTCCTTAACTGAATTTTGGCTTTTCCTTTTAGATCCTTTAGGTTATTTGTTCTCTATCAGCATTTACACTTTTTTTATTAATGGACTTCCAAATCTGCACTGATGAGACATAAGTTGTCGAAGTGTGCATATGCAGACAATAAATTAGTAATAATTTCGGTATTTTGTTATTTGAACTTTAAATCTGTATATGAAAAAGTTTTTGCAGATTTGAGTAGAAAACATCATTTGTAATTGTTATTCGGTAGTTGTGACATTGTTAACATTACATTTTATTTTCAGATAGGGTCTGGTTACGGTAGCTCTGTATGTGTTGCTGATGTGAACAATGATGGTATTAAGGACGTTTTAGTCGGGGCTCCTCTACAGTCAGGAAACGACATTGATGAAGGAACAGTATTCATTTACTATGGAACACGTGATGTAAGTCAAAATAATAATCTCCTATGATAATAGAACCGATTCAATAAATCTGTCCCCAGCGTCAGTTTGTGACGTGTATATCTTTTGTCAGCTTCTGTTTTAAAGAAAACACAATGTCATTAAATGTGGACGGCAACAGACAAAATATTGTACACAATCATTCACAATGTAGCTTTTTGTCATCTTTTTACAAAGGAACTTCCATTTATTGAAATAGAAGCAAACCAGTCACAACATCACTGCATTTGATTGGTCAAGAAGGCCAGGTGGGGACACATTTATTGAATCGACCCTAAAGTATTAATTTCAGGTAATATTGGTCAATGAATAGAGAGCACTTTATCGATGTATAATTTTGTCATACAAGACCTGAAATAAGCACAAAAATAAAACACCCGTTAATTCTGTAAAATTTGTGTCCCTGCATAGTCTTGCACACAGCGTCTCTAGGTACGGCTTACATGTATCAATAAATTAAAACTTTATAATAAAGGTGTGACTTGATTTCAAGGGTATTATAAATTGGACAAAACAGATTCAATAATTAATAAATAATTCAGGTTCAAGAAAGAAAAGCTACAAAAATACCAAAGTTGCACAATACACAGTACATTTTGTTATGCTGCACATGTTTTCAAGGAGTAACTTCTCATCAGTAGCATTAAACTCAAACAAAATGGAAAGTCATAATCCAAATATAGTAAGGAAAAGAAGTGCTTATTTCTAATAATATCGAAACAAGAGGCCAAAAGCAGTACCAATCAATAATAGTTTTCCCCCCAGAGTTGTGAATCCCCTTTCCTCTTTTAATTATGACCATTATCTTACCTTATCTTAATCTTCGCGAAAAAGTTAATTAGCTAGGCTATGGAATAATCTAGCTATATAGATAGTTCTTCGGGGGATGTGAGGAGTACGCTTGCGCAGATCACTATTGACCAATAGGAATTTCAGATTCTCGAAAATCAAAATGGCGTCCAGTTTCGTCCTGATAAAACGGGGCGGGGTATAATTTTTCTGTTTCTTTGTGGAAGTTGAAAAGTATTATAAACATTTACTATAGTTGGTACTGGGAACAGGTTTGTAGAAGATGATGGGATTAGTATTGCAATATCGCTTAGCCAGACTTATAAATATAGATATGATAAAAAGAATAAGAACAGTAATGTATAAATTTAAAACCAGAAGTTAATAAATAAAGAATAGGTATTGTGCAATAATCAATAATATATTAATACTATAAGACTTTTCAATTGTGTTAAACAAAGCGTGATTGTAGTTTGTTGAGATACTTAGGCAATGGAGAACGAAAGGTGGAAAGAGATAGAATAGCGTTTTTTGCGGAAGAATAAAGAGCTACCGGTGTTTATTTGTTTGTGCTGTAAAAGGTTTATTATTATATCAATCACATTAAATTAAGCAAGTACTATATAGGTGCATATTTATTTGTTATTTGTTGTGAGCATGCTGCGCTAAAAAAAAACCCTCAGTTACATTGGTTGTAAGGATTGTCTGTGAAATCTGAAGCCATGGTTGAAGTATTAAATGCTCAGAATTCCTAGAGAGCATTTGCACAAATGCACTGCTTCAATACATGTATACATTTTAGTTAATAAAGTTTGTCTCTATTGAGGGATAAAAGATAAAAAAGCAACACCCTAAGAGAATGCCAAAACAAAAACAAAAAACAAAACAAAACAAAACAAAAGCACGAAACTACTTTGAGTTGCTGTTGGCAAAAAATGAGAGGTTTGATCGAATCAGTGACTGTTTTATCACATGTGCAGACCAAAAGAAGAAATTACAAAGAAGTACCGAGAAAGGCTTACCTCAAGTATTGATTTGAGTATACAAATACATCATAAGCCACCACACTTTTGTCAATCAAACACGCAATTTTCTATCCAAGGCTATTCCATAGCCTAGCGTATCGTTTTTATTTCATAAAAACCATTGTCCGATTTATATCATCCACTTATGTTTATAAAGTCCCCTCGTGTTTTCTAGTTCATGTATAATTGAAGCTTTCACAACATGCTAGTGCTTCACACTGCTAGTGATTTAGTTGTTTGGCGTTCTTGTTCAATTTTGATTATTTATTTTGTCTTTGTCATACTGTAAAAATTCGTGTTGGATATGAATTGCCGTGATTTTGGATTTATGATTTTAGAATTCATCCTTTCCCCGTTCTTGCTTCGGTTTTCGTTTGCCGATGTATCTAGACGATGAAATGATAGTACTTTGCTGAAAGATGTCGTATTCTAATTGGCTTACTAAAAATAATTGCTACATATAAAAAAATCTATATTCATGCTCTGTCTTTTCTTTCAGCTTCATTGCTGCTTTTAGTCTTGTTCGTTTATTGATATCTAGTAAATGTGAAAAGAAATAAAGTATGCAATAAGACATATCAGTGCATGTGTCAAAAGTCAGAACTGCTCATGAACCGTCACTCCAAAAGGAATAGACCAAAGTCAATGACATCACGGAAAACAAAAGGAAACAATGATATCACATAAGAACGTCACAGAAAAGTACACACAAAAAGATAAACGGGACAAATTACGTTTAAAAAAAGCATCTGTTGTTTCTTATAAGATGCCCGATGTAGGTCATGACAAATCAGGTAATTACTTTAAAAGAGCAAACTTACAGTTTAAAAGTGAAAGACCTGCTGTCAGCTGGGAGCAGATACATTTATTCTATAACGACCCACAACGCCAGAATTTCGATCGTAAGACCTCTGCAGGAATAACATAAGGTAACAGGTAAGATACACTTGTTAAAGAATTCTATCTGTTAGTAACAGAGCCCCAACATAGCAGTCACTATATCGACCACAGGTTCTTGAGTAGCAAAATGAGTTGGGAGATGTAAATTATATAGGTACCATGAAAATACTTCACCAGTGTTGACATCAGTATACGAAAAGATCTAATACATTGAATATAAATGTGTGATAATTAACTAAATACCGAAGTCACTGTGAATTTACTTTCTGCATATGCGCATTTCGACATCGCTTCAGAATGAGGATTTCAAGGAAAATTACAAAACACAGAAATTGCAGATAATTATAAAAAGTCATGTCAAATCATTCCTATGCATATGAAGAAATGGAATCCTTAATTAGAAGGTTTAATATCCAGTGAAGCTAGGATATTATAAAGCTTCTATGTTATATTAACATTTTCTTTATTTGAGGTTTACGAGCTACGACATCCTGAAAAGTAACTAGTTGGTTACTAATTATTTTTTGATTCAGCAACGAAAATGTTTTATGTTTTCAGGCCAATTACTTTGAAGGCGTGGTGCAGAATATATACGGAATAAGGCAAGGTCAAGGACGTTTTGGAAATTCCATTGTAAAACTTGGGGATATAAATAAAGACAATATTGATGGTAAGTGATGATGTGTCAACATAATCTAATATTTGTGCTAAACTTTAAATACAAGAAATATTAATAATAACACACGTTGGCTAATATGAAGTTTAACTTAAATTTTTAAAAAGGTACAAAACATAAGAACAAATTTTGGAGCATATCTAAATCGAAATTTTTTATGCAAATGAGGGTATTGATAAGATACAGAATTGTCAAGAGAAGAAATAAATTTACAAAGCGCACAAATTCAAAAATTGTCCTTCCAAACTTATTAATCTTTTGAACAAACTTATTTATAAAGGATATAAATACAGCATTGTTGTTAAATCTTTACTTCTGGTTTTTGTTGGCAAAAATATTGATCAGCTCCTAAATGCTTTATACCACAACTAAATTTAAACAATTTTTCATATTGGCAGTATTTGGCATTGCAAAATATCTTGTTCTTCTTTCATAATTGATATTGTTGTTATACGTAATCTATTTAGACGTATTTCAATTGAAGTTTCATATATTAGAAGGCTTGATAGCATAGTCAATGGAAATTATGCCCCTAGCTAGCTCTCAGTAACTGCGAGCATTTGTCCAGACAGTACCCGTGTGTGTTGTTTTCATGTTTTATGTATTTCATTGTACGGGTACTCGTCTTGATAAGTTGGACTTTTTTCTAGTTTGATTTTTCAGTTGAGTCTTTTTGCGTATTTATTTTTTAGCTTTTCACCACTCATAGGGAGAGGGTTTGGATCTAAGAAAACGAGTTTAACCCAACAGCAATTTCTGCAGCTGTCCCAAGTCAGGAATATGTTGGTCATTGGCTTGTCCTTGTCTTTTTAAAAATTTTAGTTTCTTACATTCGGGTTATTGAATGTGGTTTCTTTTCATTGATTTATTCACTTTTTTACCTTTTTTGGGGTCATTTAGGACTTGCTATATGGTGTGAAGTTCCTCACTGTGTTGAAGACCGTACGGTTCCCCTAGATGCTTTGTTTTGGGTCGTTTTAACCTGGATATGGGATGTTGTCTCCTTGACATTTACCCCATTTCCTTTCTTTTTCGAACAAAGGACAAAAAGACAAAACATGTGCAAAAAAACGGAAAATTAACCACAATGGTCTCACTTGGTACAGGCATTTTAAAAAATGGTTGGTTAAACCTGGTTAATTGTGCGCCTTACCCCCTCTCCATTGCAATAGAAGGTTCAAAACGAAGACCCATTCATAGGTTTGGTATGCAGCAGGCATGTAGGGATGAGGTATAAGTGCTGGGGTAATGGTGGGTAAATTAAGTGTCTTTCGATAGAGTCGTTCATTAGCAAATATTGCAATTGTCAAGCTAAAATTTATTGAAATTTCGTTGTTTTGTTATTTTCATTTAATCAAGCTATAAACTTGCGCAGGAACATTTAATGCCGTTTGATATATGAACTGTTTGCATGGGGAAAATGCAAAATTTAAGACAAAATGCATGAGAATTAATTCTCTAGTTTTACGATATAAACCTAGAACGTTCCATAATTTTGTAAGGATTTAGGTCCCCTAAACTTTTTTTTGCAATTTCAACATCATATTATTTTGTTTGTCCAAAATAAAAGTGACAACAAAAGTCTGATTCCATCAAAGGAAGAGACCAGCAAGGAAAATCCGTATAGCATTCGACTGAATCAGGGAAACACAATCCAACACAGAACATTTTTGGCAAATAATAAAAAGATTTCTTTTCATTTAACAATAGAACTCCTACTCAAACAACGCAGAAGTCTTCTGTCCGGAATGAGGGTAAATCGATGAAAGCTGATCCTCAAACAGTTTGTGTGATATTAGATATAATTTCTGAACACAACCAAATACAGGTTTTTAGCATGCGGCCTTTCAATATTAAGTAGATTTTACATGTTTAAGCTATTTTTGATACTGCTCTTTCCAATCATTATTAATCATTGTATTAGATTTCGTTGCGGTTCTTCCCCTTTTCGTTGCCGTCTTCATAAACAATAAATATATTCCGATTTCGGATTTTATTTGACGCCAATCTTGGTACGATATTAGATGCCAAGCGCTATAGTGTTGTGTATTTTATTATATCTTAATCTTAGTAAGAATCTATCTTTTGACCTTTTGATTTTGGCCCCGGTGTTTTGGACATAGATACACTGTGAAAGGCCTTTAAAATCTTTGTTCTGTCTGGTGTGTTTTTGATCCTTTCTGTACTATTCTTTACATTTGCACTTGCTTTTCGTAATCAGGATTTTACATTACTGTAACAAAAACCAACTGACTTGGGTTTGCCGGCTTTCTTGCATTAAAAAAAAACATACAGATCTGACTAAAAGGCTATACTAGTATGTAATATGTAAACTAATAATACTTTTTGCAAAAAGAAAAAAAAATTACTTACTATTTATTTGTATATACACATAAACACACTAGTAATTGTCAAACAATTAATTTATTTTTAAACAGATATCGCAATCGGGGCTCCATATGAAGATGCCGGCGCTGGTGCTGTTTACATATTTAATGGAAATTCAGGAAGAATAAATACGATGTATTCACAACGATTAGCAGCAAAATCACTGTTTCCTGGAATAATGTCGTTTGGGACTTATATTTCACTGCCGCTTGACGTAGATCAAAATACCTATCCAGGTAAGGACAGAATATTGAATATATATATTATGTTAGTCCATCCTCTCATTCTGTGTTGGCCAGATAAATAACAACGTGGGGACAATTTAAATTACTGCAAATTATTATGAATTTATTATGCACCGAAATAGAATTTTCCATCCGACGATATAACTATTGGTATTAATTATCTCTGACAAAGATATTCTTGAAACGGGGTTGTATATATATTGTTCTAGAAAGAGCTTGGTATAATCAGGAATGGAATATATTTTTGGAGAGAAAAAAAAAACGATTCCGGTTTTTTGCTTTTTTTAGATATTAATAAAACGAAAACCCAAAGATAAGCATTAACTTAAGTAAAAAGGTGGATAATAGAAAATATGTACAATGGCTGAAAATTAAAATCACATGCCACAATCTGCCAGGGAATTACACAGGAAAAAACACGAAAAAGACAAAAGACAAACGCAAACAACGATAGGAACTCTGATTATGTCTAATTCTACTTACATTATAAATGCGAAACAATCCGTTAAATGCATAGGCAAAACAATACAGAGGCAAAAAGGTAGCCAACAAGGGAATTCCAGAATACAAAATCCCACACACTACCATTCAGATGTAGGTAGTGGTTTGTTTCTGTCTACAGATAATGTAGCCTGCCACCTGCAGTAATATGTTTCATGTAAATTCAGAATTATATGCTTGCAAGAAACGCGTAACATGCATCTTATTTACAAAACAACAACAAAAAACCCGACTTTTACCCTTATTATTTCAGATTTCGCAGTTGGAGCCTATAATTCGGATGCAACGTTTATAATGCTTACTCGTCCAATTATCGACATGACAGCAAGACTGGAAGTTAGTCCTACCCTAGTCCCTCTTACGTCTAGAGGTCAACCATGTGCCATTCAACAGAACGAGAATCCATGTGTTACTCTGACTATATGTTTTAGTTACAATGGAACGGCAGTACCATCTTCTATAAGTATGATCTTAGAAGATAATTGTTGTGCTAGTTAATGAAGTAGACATAAAACGTTTGGTAATTTATTACATGTATGTCTTCTGACATTTCTGCTTAAAGTTCTTCTTTTGTAGTAGAGTTTTAACAAGTCGGTCCGTCATTTTATGTTTTTACAGCAAAATTGAACGAGTCCTACGGTGTTATTTGCTAAAGTGTGAACAATATGAAAAAGAAAGGAAATGGTGGGGTAAATGTCAAGGAGACAACATCCCATATATAGGTTAAAACGACCAAAAACAAAGCATCTAGGGGTCACAGTAAGGTCTTCAACACAGTGAGGAAATTCATATGCTGGACAGTTTGGCTCTTTGTAACTATCATCGTTAGATGTTTTGTAATATATCTATGCAGTTAGGTAGATTAAAATGACGACAATGCTTCCAACCATTTATCACATAGAGTAAACGGGGAAATTTTCGTTTGAATTTTATTTTCGCTATTTTTGTGTAAAAAGATGAAGCACAAAAATAAAAGTGTCACATATATTTTGATGCAGTTAGTTATTTATTACAAATTGCAAAAAATACCGAAATTGTATAATAAACAGTAGATTTCATAATGCTGCACACGTGTTTCAAGGAGTAACCTCTCTTCAGCAGCATTAGAATCGAATAATGTTGAAAGTCAAAATCCAAAATTAGTCAAAACAGAAGTACTCATAACCAAAAATATCGAAAAAGGAGGTCAAATCCAGTACCAAGGACATCCACCGACTGCAATACATGGAATGAAGCCTCGGTATTTTTAAGGGGTTCAAATTTTGATAAAAACAGTAAATTTCTATTTACAAGGTAAATTTTTCACGTCAGACAAGTCTGACTATAGGGATGTACACTCAAATGGGACCTATCGATTATTACAAGAGCATCTAAAAATTGCAAACACATATCATTACTATTGAGCAGATTCAGAACCGCTCAATATTACTTGTTGCGTTCACCCAAGGAAGTGTTAAAGGGCTTCGGTTTTCCGTATACTGTTAATATGACGTGTCTGTAACTATACATTCGGACTGCCAACACATCCTTTATGCCGACGACAGCATATAATTTTTTCGTTATATTTTGGCTCCTTTACTTGTAATCCAGATAATTCAATGATTGTATATCTCTGTAGTCGGAATTATGTTTTTCAGACGTAACATATACAATTAATGGTGATACAAAATTGACAAATGCAGGAAAACCAAGTCGTGTTGATCTATACAAAGATACAATTAATTATAAAGGAAGCATCACCAGCATGCCAGTAAATGTAACAATTAATGGTGAAACATGTGATACAGTGGTTGCCAGAGTTATAGTATGTACCATAGAAAATTTTGTCAGTTTCAAAGGGGATATTTTTGAAATTTAGAAAATGAAGCAACGTATTTAAAACAAAATAAAATTTGCGTGTGATTTAAACCGTAACATTAGAATATGCATTTCGAAATTGGTCGTATAATGTTCATGAATCAAAACCAAATATTCATTGTATATATTTAAGTGCAAAAGCTGAGGTTTGTTGAAACACATCGTAATAAGTTTGGATCAAAAAGTATATAGTGTTATCAAATAGATGGCGTTAAAATGGCACTTTTTTGTTTTTGGTCATTGCTCATCGACTCATCGTATAGTTATTTATAAATCTGTCAAGAAAAGAAAGAGAGGGAGAGAAGACTTAATTAAATGATTCTACTTTAATATACAAGTTGATATTTGAAGTTACTACATGTATAATTGCATAATGTGATAATTTTTTTCAGTCAACATCGAGGACTTTCTTTGAAGAGCTTACCACATCACTTGACTTCACTGCTGGTTTTAGATTATCGGAATTATCAACACAGGGAGATATACGACCTGTTCTTAATAACAATTACACTACAACAGTTCAAGAAGGAGTAAGTCAGTAGATATAAGTCTGGTCTGATTTGTTAATTTAGACTGTCTGATTTGTTAATTTAGACTATTACTGTTTTGTATTTTAACGACTTTATAAGGATTAAGTGGGATTGAAAAGAGGTGAAATTTTGTTCTATCGCTAAGAATGTGCAATTTAAAAAACAAAAATCATATCATACAGGCCTAAATCACGAGGGAGCATAACTAAAAAAAAAAAAAAAAAACAAAACAAAAGAAACAAAACACACACCAACAAATTTAATATATACCTATGAAAGACGAAACTAAAACATGAATAACAACCAACGTTTCATTATAGTAATGAGCAAACAAATAAAACCAAATACAAATAGACTACTTACCCAGAGATAAATATTTTGAAAAAGGAAATAAATGAGACAAAACGTAAATGAAAAGAAGAGTCAGGAAGTGATTATAATTATGTAATATTTTCTTGGTAAAATTTAAGAATTTGCTGAATTCCAAGCTTCAAATTATATCCGTTAAAAGAATTTCCTTTCTTGCAAAAAGTTGTTTTCATCATTTTTAGCTCACCTGGCTATGCCATGGTGAGCTTTTGCCATCACTTTGCGTCCGTCGTCAGTAGTCCGTCCGTCCGTCCGTAAACTTTTCATTCAAAGATCTTCTCCTCTGAGACCACCAAACTTGGCCACAATAGTCCTTGGGTGGTCCCCTTTAAAAAGTGTGTCGCTCAGGTCTGTACGTCATCCAAGATGGCCGCCAGCTGGGACCAAAATTTAACATTGGACCCTATGGAAAAAAAAAACATTTCAAATTCTATTTCTCTGATACTACTGGGCCAATTGGAACCAAACTTGGCCACAATAGTCCTTGGGTGGTCCCTTACAAAAAAGGTGTTTTTTAGGTAAGCCCGATTTCCAAGATGGCCGCCAGCGGAAAACATAGTTTTAACATTGGACCCTATGGGAAAACACTTTCAAAGATCTTCTTCTCTGAAACTACTGAGCCAATTAGAACCAAACTTGGTCACATTAGTCCCTGGGTGGTCCCTTACAAAAAGGTGTTTTTTAGGTCCGCGTGATTTCCAAGATGGCCGCCAGCGGAAACATAGTTTTATCATTGGACCCTATGGGAAAACATTTTCAAAGATCTACTGAGCCAATCGGTACAAAACATTGGCCACAATAGTTTTTGGGTGGTCCCTTACAAAAAAGGTGTTTTTTTCAGGATCACACTACATTTAACATGGCTGCCAGCGGGGGACATAGTTTTAACATTGGACCCTATGGGAAAACACATTCAAAGATCTTCTCCTCTGTAACTACTGGGCAAATTGGACCCACCTTTGGCCACAATAGTCCTTGGGTTATCCCTTACAAAAAAAGTGTTTTTAAGATCTGCGGGAATTCCAAGATAGCCGCCAGCGGGAAACATAGTTTTAACATTGGAGCCTTTGGGAAAACACTTTCAAAGATCTTCTTCTCTGAAACCACTGAGCCAATTGGAACCAAACTTGGTCACAATAGTCCTTGGGTGGTTCCTTACAAAAAGGGTGTTTTTTAGGTCCGCGCAATTTCCAAGATGGCTGCCAGCGGGGAACATAGTTTCAACATTGGACCCTATGGGAAAACATTTTCAAAGATCTTCTTCTCTGAAACTACTGAGCCAATTGGTACCAAACTTGGCCACAATAGTCTTTGGGTTGTCCCTTACATAAAAGGTGTTTTCAGGATTGCGCTACAATCAACATGGCCGTCAGAGGGGGACACAGTTTTAACATTGAACCCTACGGGAAAATTCAAAGATCTTCTTTTCTGAAACTGCTTGGCCAATTGGAACCAAACATGGCCACAATAGTCCTTAGGTGGTCTTTTGCAAGAAATATGTTTTTCAGATCAGTGCTATATTCAAGATGGCCGCCAGTGGGAAACATAGTTTTAACATTGGATCCTATGGGAAAACATTTTCTAAAATCTTTTTCTCTGAAACTACTGAGCCAATTGATACCAAACTCGGCAACAATAGTCTTTGGGTGGTTCCTTACAAAAAAGGGGTTTTCAGGATTGCGCTACAATCAACATGGGCGTCAGAGGGGGACACAGTTTTAACATTGAACCCTA
>MJUU01017268.1:157672-196589 GCA_002080025.1 Modiolus philippinarum | reverse complement strand
ATCTTCTTCTCTGAAACTACTGAGCCAATTGATACCAAACTCGGCATCAATAGTCTTTGGGTGATTCCTTACAAAAAGATGTTTTTCAAGATTGCGCTACATTCAACATGGCTGCAAGCGGGGATATAGTTTTAACATTGGACCCTATGGGAAAACACATTCAAAGATCTTCCCCTCTGAATGTACTGAGCCAATTGGAACAAAACTTGACCGCAATAGTCATTGAGTGGTCCCTTGCAAAAAGGTGTTTTTCAGGTCAGCGCGATATCCAACATGGCAGCCAGCGGAGAACTTAGTGTTTCCCATGGGGTCCAATGTTAAACTAACAGAGGTCTTCTCCCCTTTAACTAATTAGGGATATTGGATTTATAGTTTAATTATATATAAGGGCTCTTTAACATAAAATGTCTATGTTAATCAAGGGCCAGGTAAGCGATACAGGCTCTTGAGAGCCTCTTGTTTAGACATCATTGCAGAAATTATCGAGTTGATGCAATCTTTAATGAATTACTAGATATATAGTGGATCTTGGTCTACGAATATATATATTAATTTGCTCTATTAGAAAAAAAAACAACATAAAACCTACTAAAAAAACTTCTAATCACATTTATCCCTCGTGCAAAGCTCTGTCCTTAGCTGATTTTGGCTTTACATTTAGATCATATTGGTTATTTGTTCTCTATCAGTTTTTAAACATCTTTGAGTTTCTGGTCTTCCAAATGTTTAGATTTTATCTGCACTGATGAGACATAAGTTGTCGAAATGCGCATATGCAGAAAGTAAATTCACAGTAACTTCGGTATTTAGTTATTTATGACAATAGCACAGTTGATTAATTTAAGTCATTCGGCCTTTGCAAAACAAATTTATCTCATATACCCTAGGCCTTCCTCCTTAAATTTTATTTCATTTCATTTACTAACACAGTAAATTTATAGAAAATGCAAGCGTCTGTTTAACACTTGCTTCGAAATGTTAGCTTTGAGTCGTCAGTACACTGAGAAAATTATTTTCCCCTGCAACGTTTTGCATGCTGTGGACACAAATATTGTGTACAATTAATTAAGTGACATGTACACTTTAAAATAGTGATATATCATACCAAATTTATGCAAAAGATGTGAAGTTCAACAACCTATATATATAACAAGTTGTTGAAGGGTAAAAAGTATCAGAAGCTGTGGCAACATCCAACGAGTTAAAGTAAAAACAAATGCCTAAAAGAACAAGGCTGATAAAATCAGAAATATTACAAAGGATAATACTGCTTCTTTTTCAATATCTTGATACTAAGTTAATTCAAAAGCATGGTAGAGTTTCAATACAAAATCGACAAAAATAAATGTATATTTACTACAATACTAGAACATTACTTTTACCAGGCGATGTTCCAGACAGGTTGTGAGGGAATCTGTCAGCCAGATTTACAAGTTAATATTGCAAAAGAAAAAAGTACAATCTTATATGGAGACACAAGCGAGTTTATTATCACCATTAGTGTTGTCAACAGGGGTGACGCTGCTTTTGGTGTAAGAACTACTATCGATGTAGACACAGAAAATGCCCGATATTTATCTTATACAACATTACTTAATAGAGGATCCGTTCCAGTCACATGTGCAGAAGGATTAAATCAGAACAATAAAACTGTACTTCACTGTGACCATCCAAATGCACTGTTTCTTCAGCAGATTGGGCTAGTACAAATTCGGTATAATGTATCCTCTGCTGCTCTATCTAATGGAAATAGAAACTATAGTGAATTGTTGACATACGTAAGCATCAATGCCGTGACCAGTGCAGCAGGAAATGAGACTAACGTAGGAGATAATACCGATAATGTAAGACAGGATGTCACATTCAGTGCTGATATTGAAATAGCTGGGTAATTATTTAGTGCTTATATATATCGTTGATTTTTATACGACCGCAAAAATTTTGTGGTCGTATAATGGTATGGCGCTGTCGTCGTCGTTGTCGTCGTCGTCGGCGTCGTTGTCTCTAGACACTTTTAGTTTTGGCAAATAACTCAAGTTCAAGTAAATCAATCCTTATGAAATTTTAACACAATGTTCTTTGGCACAAAAGGAAGGTGTTGATCGGTTGTGGTCATTATGGCCCCTCCCGTTTTTAAAATAGGGGCCAAAAAGGGCAAAATTGGGTGTTTTCACTTATTAGTTGTAGAATGTTTTATTTATTATCGGATTTTGATGGGGTTTCTTTCATTGTGCTACTGATGTAATTTCCAATCAGTAGTATGTCAACAGATTTCACGTTGGATGTACTGTTCATGAGATAAATGGGGTCCAAAATGGGCGAATTTAAAAAAAAAAACATTTTTTTTTATATTTTTAGTCCGATTTTGATGCCGTTTTTTGCAATGGATTCCCTATTAAAAATAAATAGAGCGCTGCACCGTCAGATTTTTGATAATTTGTTTCCTTTCCGAGTTATGAGGGGCCAAACGGGGCAAAAATTGCAAACATGCAGATTACATAAAATTTTTCATCGAATTTCAATGGGATTTTTCTTCTTTTGATTCGTCATGATATAAGCTTTCAGTAGTATGTGAACAGATATTGTGCAGCTCTTACGGTTTCCGAGTTACAGGGGGTCAAAGGGGCCAAAATTGCAATTTCTCTAAATATGTTAAATCTTTATTTTTCATCGGATTTTGGTAAGATTTTCATACGCCCGTCTTTGACGGGACGTATTATGGTATACCGGTGTCCGTCCGTCCGTCCACACATCGTACTCTAACTAGAGAACGCTTTAAACATTTTTTCTTGAAACTTTGCAGGATTGTTGGGTATGACGGAAGAAAGCTCCCTATCGTTTTATTTTGTCGTCGGATTTTTCGTTCCAGAGTTATGGGACTTTGATTATTTCAAAAAAGCTTGAAATTGCAATTTTCGTCCGAATGTCGTACTCTAACTAGAGAAAGCTTTGAACATTTTTCTTGAAACTTTGCAGGATTATTGGGTATGACGGAAGAAAGCTCCCTGTTGTTTCATTTTGAGGTCGGATTTTTTGTTCCAGAGTTATGGGACTTTGATTATTTCAAAAAAGCTTGAAATTGCAATTTTCGTCCACATGTCGTACTCTAACTAGAGAACGCTTTGAACATTTTTCTTGAAACTTTGCAGAATTGTTGAGTATGACGGAAGAAAGCTCCCTACCGTTTTATTTTGTCGTCGGATTTTTGTTCCAGAGTTATGGGACTTTGATTATTTAAAAAAAAGTATGAAATTGCAATTTCTGTCTACAAATTGATATTTAAGACATCACTGCCCCTAAACCAATATATATTTTTGACTGTTTGACATCAGATGAAATAATTGATACATATCAGAAGTCCCTTGTCATGTTTGTTCATATGGAGTCAAGAATCATTTAATCTGTTTGCTTAAGAGTGGGGACGGGCGTAACATGCGCTCTTGGTGCAGTTGTATATTTTCTTTGGATTTCTTTTGATATAAGCTTTCAGTAGTATATCAACGGATTTCGCGTAGCTTTTACTGTTTCTGAGCTACAAGGGGTCAAAGGGGTCAAAATTGCAATTCAAAATATGTGTAATCTTTATTTTTCATCGGATTGCGATGGGATTTTTTTCTTAAGAGTCTTCATGATATAAGCTTTCAAAGATATGTCAGCGGATTTAGAGTAGCTCTTACCGTTTTCGAGGTACAAGGGGTGAAAGGGGCCAAAATTGCATTTTTTTTCGAAATATTAGAAATTTTTATTTTTCATCATTTTCATTCTTCTGATTCCTCTTAATATAATGTAAGCTTTGGCATTTTGTCAACGGATTTGGAGCAACTCTTACCGTTTCTGAGCTGAAAGGGGTCAAAGGGGCTGAAATTTTCAAAATATGTAAAATCCTTTATTTTTTTCTGTTGGATTTTAATGGGTTCAGTTCTTCGGATTCCTCTCATCATATTGTTAAAGTAGTATGTTGACTGTTGACCAATTTAATATATACCTCTTACCATTTCCGATCTATATAAGGAATAATTAACGCTAATTGTTATATTTGCATTAGTTTGTTTGCAGCTAATTACTAGGTCTAGTTCTTTATTGTGTCGATTTAATTACTTTATCAAGCTCTTTACTGTGTCCTCATTCATTTTGAATTATACTCGTTCAAATTTCAGTGTTCGACATGCTGTGGTCGTATCATGCTGCGCTCGGCGTAGCCCTTTTTCAATCGGAAATATAACCGATTTCATGCAAATTATGTTAAACTAAATTAAGTAAAAATCAAAATAACAAAATAAGTGTTGCGAGGGTGTTAAATAATACCAAAATACAACATTCAGTAGAATGGTCAACCATCGGAAATGGGCAAAGTAAAAATAAACAAGATTTGCAATTGCAAGCAATAGGTGATGTCACCCCAGACCACCAATTTGATGATTCCACATTGTTCGCAGCATCAAAATCTACCCAGAAATCAATTTTCGTTGAAATCCGACAATGTTGAAATTTGACGTATTTTGGCGGCCATCTTGGAAATGGTAGCCATTTTGAAAATTTTAAACCCACAGCAAACCACTTCAGATGGTGATCCAATTTTGTGTTAAGTTTGACGTATTTCGGCGGCCATCATGGACATGGTGCTCATTTTGAAAATTTTAAATGCCGAATATAAAACTTTGGGTGATGGTCCAACTTCATGCACATTTTCAAAACATTTCATCAAGGCATTTCAAAATAATCGCTCGGACAAAAATATGTGCAAGAAAAATAATAAGAATAATAATAACTAGAATTGCAATTGCAAGCAATAGCCGATGTCACCACAGACTCCCCATTAGCAGCGTCAAAATCTACCTAGAAATCAATTTTCGTTGAAATCTGACAAAGTCGAAATTTTGACGTATTTTGGCGGCCATCTTGGAAATGGTGGCCATTTTGAAAATTTTAACCAACAGCAAACAACTTCAGATGGTGATCCAACTTTGTGCAAAGTTTGAAATCAATTGGTCCAGCCATTTAAAAATAATCGCTCGGTCAAGAATTATTGGAATAATAATAATAATAATAATAATAATCAGAAGAAACGTAGAATAACAACATGTCACCCCGACTACGTCTGGGGTGATATAATAATCAGAAGAAACGTAGAATAACGACATGTCACCCCGACAAAGTCTGGGGTGACATAAAAAAAAAAGAAGTCCTCTGAATTCAATGGGGGGAAATGCCCAAAATTTCGACATAAAAAATAAAAAAAAAACACGTGTAGACACGCTAGATGTAATATAACTGACCGAGGTGGGATAGGTATGCACCGAGCCGAGAAATTTTTTTGACTAGCCGATCTTGAACTCATTCACAATAAGGTGATGTTGCGGACAAGGAAACAATAATGGGTAATGAGTGTTAGAACAGCTAGTCATATCAAATTTCGTAAGGAAATTTGTGTATTAAATTCAGATGTTTTCTTATTTTTGTTTTTAGTTGGACTTCCTTTTGGAAGATTAAATTTCCGATTTAACGCAAATATCAAATACACAATCATGTTATTGGAAGAACGATGTATCATAATCTTACTTACATACCGTTCGCAGAGGCAGAAGTTATGATACTACACTGCAATTTGAAATTCATAACAGGAAGATAGAATTAATTTCGTTTCTGACAAATTCTACTTTTAGCCTCTCCTTTTGATGAATTTCGATAAATATATCTTGAGTTATTGTATAGTTTATTTATGCTTGATGTAAATAAGATGTATTATCACTGAAATATGAGTGAAAAATTCTCATAAATACTCCAAAACGTAATTTTAAAGCTAATGCTGAGTTTTTTCTTTAAAAATAGTCAAGTTATTTAAGAAGTCTGAAATTTAGTATAAGTTTAACCTGAATAGTGAAGTATTGCATTTCGAGTCCGTTAGGTTTACTACTCAAAATTATCATCCTTGGATGTTTTAACATGAATGTACATATATATTTTATCTCCAGTATTTTAGCGCATTCAGCCATAGCTAAGGTGAGCGTTTGATTTCAATTGGCGTCAATTTAGCAGTCTGATGTGCGTATGTCGCCCATCAATCCACCATCCTTCGTATATAAGAGACACTTCGTCAAGGATCTCCTCTCAAATCACCGAGGCAATTTCATGCAACTATGTGAACATGTCCTGAGATTGTCCCGTTTTAAAATAATCGCTATCAATTACCTGCAATTTCCTTTTTCATCCTTCGATATTCGTTTGCTGATGTATAAGAAATGCTATTCGTATGTCACCAACTGAGCCTAAATGGCCGTCAACAGTAAACAGTGTAATATCAGACGCTAGTAACAATATGCAAAGTTAATCAAAACATGATTTACTATAGCTGTTACAATGTAGAATATTCGGACCCCTCTGGAGCACATTGTATCACATTGTATCGCACTCCGTCGGTGAGTGCTTTAGGTTTTACTGTTACGATTTAGACATTATGTTTGGTAAATGTCTCCTATAAGGCATTAGAAAAAAGCATCTTCTCATAGTTTAAACTTACCTTGATTTAAGTCAACTACAAGTGCTGGAGATAAGTCCTAACAATGTTATTCTATTGAAATATTATTTCAGAGTTAGTGCCCCTGAGCAGGCGCGTGTATCCAGCGACAAAGACAAAGTACTCAGTTTTACACACACATACTCGATATTTAACAAAGGACCTAGTCCACTGTTTGCTGCAAGGATGTATTATTTACTTCCAGCTCTCACCGACAAAGCTGTTATGATGGTACCAGCTAACACCTACCACGTAAGCTTTACTGTCTTTCATTCATTCAAAGAAAATTGTCACCTTTTGACATCTTTATTTGTCATTTTCCTAACACCTTGAAGTCAGCATACATTCCATCCATGGTTATCACAAAAGTAATTATTAAGGGATTTTCCAGTGAAATAAAATAGATAAATGCTAAATGTTTGAAACCTTCAAAAAGAGCCGTCAAAAGTTTTACCTTAAGAATACAGACCTTTGACGGAATAAATATCAAAACAAATCATACAGCGAATGTGCAGTTTTGAGTTATAACCTCCCATTTGTGCCCTGAAAACATGAATACGACTTATGCTTGATTTGCTATAGAAATCATACCTTGTATCTAATAATTTGCCTTTTTTGTCAGGACTTAATTTTTTAGTGTAGTGTTTTGACTTCGTGGAACAGCCCTTTTTGTGTCTGATTGTGATGTATCAATGCTCAATCGATTCTTCAAAACGGCCTCAGACTTTGTCTGGTATAAGCACATACTAATTGGAAAAAAGTACTGGTGGACTTTGGATTAGATTTGTGTTTTCTAATAAATCTATTAAGTTGATGCCGTTTTTTTATTTACAATTTTTTCCTTGGTTTTATCTTGCTTAGTCATTATAGTAACAATTCTGTTTTCATTTCTTTATCTTTTTAGAAGCAACATTTATTGAAGTAAAGGACGAGCTTTAATTCACTATACTTCACTATATAACAGTTTAATTGATATTTGTGTTCAAAACTTCTTTTCAACTCCATAATTAACAACAACAGCAACAACAAATATAATAATGCAAATTTGTATCAAACAAAATAGCCAATGTATACCACATACACTAAGAGTGCTACTTTATACGCTGAAGGATGTGGTGGATAGAAATGCTAATTTTCAACTGAAGTTTTTAATCAAAGCTGGCTGTATACTCAAATTGCAGATTTGCTATGATTCGTTGAAGGAGTCCATTCAAATTGACATTTGTGTCCGTTTTAGGTCAGCGCTTTAATTGTTAAAAGATAGGTTTTAGACGGCCCCAGCACCAGTTGGAGCGGAATACAGTTGCTAAATGTTGAACGTGTCTCATTTGTCATGGTATTTCTCATACTGCCGTTGTTTTGTCATGGATGAGGGGTGGTCAACAAGCATAACATATGGAGCAAAGTACTCTTACAAACACTGTCACCTGTTGCACGACAATTGGACTAAAAGACAATACAACATAGAAACGATCACAGTGCACTCATTGTAATTGGTTGTAAGAAAAATTTATCAAGCAAAATCGGGAGATGTTGGCAATATATATACGATACATATATTTGTATTTTATTAGTAATCCTCAAATAATCTAAATGTTGGCCTTTTCTGTTGATATTTATTGCTAAATATGTATTTACACTGCAGTCGTTTTCCTTCGGAATAAGATAACAAATGAAATAACTTCGTTGCTAAGTTATTTATTGCATGACAAGAAAGGATTATCTGGACAAAAATATGAGACTAATTGTGAACATTCAGTAAAATCTGCGACAGTTAAAGAGGTCGATACAAGTCGTTTCATGTGAAATTTAAATATGATTTATCAATATCTTACAGCGAGTAACTAATGTTAAGGATGAACAATAAAAGCGTTGTTCCTTTTCCTTAATCTTACCTTGTATAGACAGGTTTATTCAGATCTTACCTAGATAACAAGGAGGCTGCCATTATTGTGTCATGTGATCAATCCGCCATTACAGTCGTGAAAGAGATGCGCATGCTGTGATAATTCTCTAAATAAATAACACTATTGAAATTAATCTAAAGCCAATAATTTTACATATATTTAGGTAATTAATTGACAGATTTGATTTTTCTTGTTATTGATTAGAAAAAAAAAACGACACAATGTCTTCATCAAGCAGATTTTTTAAACAAATTAAAATATTTTTTCAGGAATTAGGTAATTTCTTTAGTTGTTTATTTCTTTTGTTGTTTTGATGTTTTGACTAGGTTACCATGGTAGCTGCATTCAAATTATAAGGACACTGACAAAAGCAACTTAAAGTACAATGTTACAGTTTTGAACTAAATTAAGAAATAGATTATTGTAAGCGGGATCTATGCTAATTAGAACATGGTAAGACCTTATATTTGTCGATATTTTATACCGAGCGATAGCGAGGTATAAAATGAGGACAAATATAAGGTCTTACCATGTTCTAATTAGCATAGAGCCCAATTGCAATAATCTATTTCGATTCTAATATGGTTTAGAAATGTTCTGAAAATTTGAAGCGGTACTAGGAGGATGTTTTCAAATGCCATTTAGGTCGTAAAAATTAAGCGAAATAGACCATGAAACAACATATCAAGCATATAAAAGTTGTAAAAATGACTTGTATCCATTTTATGTTCATCAATAAGCCTTATTTACGGATAATTTTTTTAATGTGTTATTCCCGTTTGAACTATTTATGGTTGAGATTATGACGTCCGGTATTCGTATTGTGACGTCACCGAGGGCTTTGTGCTTATTAGAACCCTGTAGTGTTTTCAAAGCGTTTGAAGGACGCCATATTAGAATATAAAATATATCCATAAAATGAATTCAGAAACATATATGTATCTTTATGTCTTTAATTAAATTTATTGTGTATAATAATAAAAAGGAGAATGAATTTGGCAAAATTCTCTCAACTGCATTATGTGTTAATTTAAATTATAACGCATTAAAAGTAAATTACCATGCAGGGTAGGAGAAGTGGTCTTTTGATGTGGATGTTGGTTGGGTCCATTCATCCTTTATGGAGGAAAGAGGAAGAAAAATGTGCTTGTTTTTTTTTCACAAAGAATATGATTGCAAAGACTGTAAACAAAACTTAATATTAATCTTACGCAATTACTAGATTATTCGATTTTTGCCTATTTTTTTTTTGTTTTGTTTTTTATGTTCCAATATCAAATGTGCAGTGAAAAGGAAAATACATTTTATTTTCTAAATTTACATATTAATCAACAAAATGTTACTTCTTAGATATTTAGATGAAGATAAATAAAGGGCAAAACATCTAAGTTAATGAAGAAAAATCTAATTTATAAAAAACAGGTGCTGACTTAATTTGAAATATTTTAGAAAAAGACACATGTCTTCTAGTACCCAATGAAGGGCTTTTAGTGAAGACAGAAAACATTTTGTAATGTCTTTGATAAAACCCAAATTTCCCAAATTTGGGTGTTTACCTACAATACAAAAATGTTCTAGAAGTTTTATGTAGATTTATATATGAATTTATACATGAATTGTGCATTTCTTTTATCACAATTTTAATATAATTGCAAATACCGGTATAGTTTATGAGAAGTTATTGTAGGGAGACAATGAATACATAATTATTTCATTTAATTTTTCTGTATTTTCGACCTTATAATTAGTTGGCATCTCTCATAATTTCAATGAATGATCAAGTTTGAATCTTTTAAATCATCAAATCTTAATATTTTTTACACTAAACAAGTGAAAAGTTTTGTAGTTCTAAAAATACATTAAGAGTGTCTTAAAAATCTATTTAATTTTGCAGTTCCCAATGTATATTTTTTATTGCATCCTTTTTTATCAAATACATTAAAAATAATAATAATGAATTAAGTAGTACAGCCTTTCAATATCAAAAGTATCAAATATATGAAGAGATTAATTACTAGTAGATGAAAATATTTATTTATTAATCAAACAGAGGTAATTTATAAGTGTATTTATTAGATTGACTATCATACAAGTATCCAGCTGTTTGAGTTTCATTCACGACTGTAATGGCGCATCTACAATTACCCCATCTGGCGATAATTCTCTTATCTAAGACAGACAATCTGAAAACCTGTCTTTTTGTAAGGATTTCGTCTCATGTACATTTACTCAAGTCAAGTATTATCTTAAATGTTTTAGATAAAATCCAAAGACACAAGAACAAATTGTTCTATTGCTCTTGTTCCCGGTGTATATAATGGTCAGACTGTTAACTTACCAACTACCTCAGATAACAATCAATATGTTCCCAGGAGGGTGGTAAGTTTCAATATAGTATAGATCTACACGATATATTGGTGTTTCACGTATTTCACGATTCATTGCATAATTTCTTCACGTTCTATTCGATAACTTAAAATTTTAAATATCTTTTTTTTTGCAATTAGAAGAGTCATATAAATATCATGTACATTATTTGATTATAGCAGTAAGCATCAACCAAGGTGCTCACTAAATAGCTATAATTTGAAGTATTATGGATATAATAACAAATAAATATTTATATTAGCGCATGGCCATTCGTATTATCCTTGATTATAGTGAAAGGACATGTAATATTGAGGTATTATCACTGAACAACTCAGTTATTGGTATTGCAGAACAATTTTAACAATTTATGTCTCTTCACTGCAGATCAAACCAACACATTTGAAAATCAATAAACCGTAATGTGTCGACTAAATGGTTATTAATTGTGACATTGTATTTCTATAACAGTTAAAATGTTTTAGTAACTGTTTTTCATCAGGAATGTTCAAATGAATTAGACCCTCGGTGTATTGTTTTTGAATGCATGGTAAATGTAATGGAACCACAAACCCAAGCATCGGTAGAAATAACATTTGGTGTTTCAGAAGAATCACTAAATATAGATACAGTAAGTTTATAATCTTATGTTATGATAATATGTTAAAATCTATATCAAAATCCGTTCAAAAAGCTGAATGATAAAGCAATGATTGTTACTTAAAGTAAGTCATTTTTTTGAGTTGAAATAAACGGGATTATATGTAAAATCTCAAATACACCCCCTCCCCCCCAAAAAAATCCCAAAAAACAAACAAACAAATGATAAATTAGACAATTAATTCATAGTAAGGGATATGAATTTAAGTAAATGTCCCATGAAACTAAAATATTGTTTCATTCATACGTTAGAATGCAATTATAATACATAATATTTCAAAATGAGCTATCACATTGATTTCATTCAATCGATCAAATATTACCTTGCACTTTTATCTACTTGACTGGAAGAGAAAGCCTTCTTCGGTTTCAATGGACAGTATGATTTAAGAGTGGGAAAAAAAGTCTGAAAAAGTTCATCACTTCGTTTGACTTTTTATGTACACAAAACTGACTTATTGTAAAAATATATCATTTTTCTCGTAAACTCAGGTGGTAGCATTCCATAAATATTTCGGGCTAGTAAAGATGAATTTTAAACTGTACGTGAATTCAGATGTCAAGGACCTTATTAATGAATAAAAACGAAATTACTGTAATTCTGTGTCTACACTTTGTCAATTCGACAACTTATGTCTCTTCAGTACTAGTGCTTATTAAATCAACACAGTTGGAAGACCATAAATCGGAAGATGTATAAAAACTGTTGAGAAAACACATCAATTATGATCTAATGAAAACCAAAATTAGCTACAAAGGCACACAATAAACACAATAAACACTTAAAATACTTTTACTAGTCCAAAGACTGAATCAGTTTTCATACGTATTTTCCACTTCGGCTTATAATGCGAACAACATTATTTGAACTATGAATACGAATGAAAAATACTTCTAGAAATAGTTATTAAAATTACCTGAATATATTAGAAGAAGGATTTATAGTTTTCATAACGAGAAAGAATTGTATATTAGAGTTATATAATTTCATAATTTTTTATATTTGAAATTACATAACGAGAGTCGATATATACTATTCAGTTTAAAATTTTTCATTTTTTCATTGTATTGAATCTTGGACAATCTATATGACTCCACGGGGATGAAGCTACAGTGTAGATATGTAACAAGGCTTTATTGAAAGTGTACCTGTTAATAACAAAACAAAATCATGTGAAGACGTATTTGGACTATATTTACATTTATTATATTTAGACACCAGAGGTACAGTTTTACACTCGAGCAACTATTTACCCCGTGTCCACCGTGCCAGCTGTCTTGAAAGCGAACACCACAACGACAGTAAGTTTTGATACATGTATCTGGCAATACAGTATTGGTACTGTACGCAATTACGAGCCATGTTTTAATCTGTTAGAAATTTTCATTAGACAATTAGTGAAGAAATGATTTCCCTACATAAAACGTTTTTTGTCACTTTTCCTGTTACATATTACGTTAGTAGCCGAGGGAGGCATACTTTGTCCCTATTGTATATTTCTTAACCCTGTCGTGGGTTTACAGGTGAGTAAAAAATAAAGATCTACTTTATAAATATAAAATAAACATTTCTGAATTGGTAAAAATTTTAGGTAGAAGATTGATCGCACACGTGCAAAAATTACTGAACACAAATGTAAACACCAGGAATAGTTCAAATAGGCTTATTCTTAGACAGATATAGAGGCTATGAGTGCCGATGTTATGATTTTGAAAACTGTTTTGTTCAGAAACGATTATATTTTTGGTTTATCCATATATAAACTAACAGTGACTTGAACGAATGCATACAATTGAAAAAAAGTTATTGTCCACTAGGCTGATAGAAATATAATTTACTAGTGCAGGCGCGTTGTGAACGTAAGGGCCGTATGTTTAAGATGTGCAAACTACTTGTCTAAAAAATATCGGAGTTGCATAAGGAAGCAGTTAATTTTGTTATGCTATACAGGTGTTTCAAGGAGTAATCTCTCATCAGCAGCATTGAAATCAAATAATTTGGAAAGCCATAATCCAAAAGTATACTAAAAAAAGAGGTACTCATTTCCAAAAAATCGACAAAGGAAGCTAAATCCAGTACAAGTATTTATTTTCGTTATTTTCTGATCTCAAAGTAAGTTTTAGACGGCTCTAGCACCAGTTTGAGCGGAATGCACTTGCTAGATGTCATCCAACACTGTACAGCAACCTAATTTTTTGTGAATCAAACATACCACCAAATAGCATTTGATATTTTTTGCAGACGGTAAGCTATGTCTATCCAGAGAACATATCAACACAAGAACAGTCAGTAAATCTATGGATAATTGTTGGAAGTGCCATTGGAGGTGCTGTCTTGTTTGTCCTACTAGGAGTCATTCTATGGAAGGTAAATGTATACATTGTATTGCTTTGAATTATACGTGTGTTGATAAATACATTGCAACTTTGTATTTTCTCTTTTTAAAGTTGTAGTTTCTATTTGCAACTTGTATTTTCTCATTGCAAGTTGTATTTTCTAAACTCGTTGACAAAATTGCAATTGTTCTTCTTCTACGTTAGTGAGTATAAGGGCATCATTACATCTGTATTTTACTGTATAGCCTTTATTTTCCAAAACACACATATCCAACAAAAGATAGAGATATATTAATAATTTTATTTGAATATTTATATACGTAAAAGTAACAAATGATGAACTCAAAGAATAAAGGATATGGCATTATCTCATCACACTTACCGATGTTACTTTCTGAGCTTGAATCTCAACATTTCTATATCAATTTGAAATACAAATTAAATTAGATTAAATTAACTGTACAGATATGATCTAAATTTACATAATTTCGGTATTTGTTATCACTGGGACGATGCCTCCGTTGGTGTACTATTGGTCCCCGAAGATATATACAAGCCCAGCAGTCAGTACTTCGGTGACCCGAAAGCCAATTCTATTTAGAACCTTTTAATATCTAAATTTTGGTAAATTTTGATAAAACTAAGGAGTATATTCCTCGCGCAAAGCTCTGTTCTGAGCTGATTTAGGCTTTACATTTAGATCATAGTGTTTATTCATTCTCTATCAGTTTTTAAACGTCTTTGAGTTCATAGTCTTCCAAACATTTAGATTTCATTAGCACTGAAGAGCCATAAGTTGTCGAAATGTGCATATGCAGAGTCAAAATTCACAGTAAGTTCGGTATTTATTTATCTGTACAGATATGGACATAAGCTTCCAAATTATTAATTCTATAGTTGAATTTCCTGTAACGTCTGTATTAATTATAGATTATTTTAGGAAGTAAACCAAGTAAGGGGATCTGTTTTTAGTTTTAGTAATAGGCTTCAATAGAGCATTTAAATGGTATACTTCGGAATGCTTGCATGATTGTATCCAGAATTGAAAGGAATCTTCACAAATTTCGAAATAAATGAAACTCAGATATTTGGCAATGGAAGTAATTCATTTAATAAGGAAATAAAGTTCAGAATACGGGTATGATGAAGGTTCTGTATGCATGTTTCTAACTTACTGACATTCATATGGGATAATCTCCGAAAGACATTTACACCATAATTGAAATATAAAGAAAGCAAACATCTCTCGCACGGGGAATCATTTTATGGAATAAATGCACGTGCAACAAAGTCCTTCCAATTTTAAACGGACGCTAAAACTGTATAATATGTGAAAGTTTTTCACTATCGTTTCAATCTTTTCGTATAACGTGAGGGATCCGTTTACAACGTTACTACGTCGTTCATTGTCCGACATATCGGTTAGTTACTTTTGTATTATTGTTAATCTGGAGATCTTCAATGTAGACTTGAAAGAACTAGTCAATACAAACTATGGAATTTATCAACAGAATTATAAACCAAAATGAAACTACTACATGAGTGTTATATGTTTTGCTTTTAATTTATGAAAAAAAATTCATCACCGAAGATTGGATCAAACATTCATTGCACTAATATATGATTTCATTTATAATTACAGTGTGGATTTTTTAAGAGAGATAAAAAAGACCAGATAGAGAAATGGAAGAGACAGAGTCGTTTTCATGAAAAAACATTGCCAGAAACGCTATCAAAATTGAACCCTGCAGGACCTAAGGATGATAGGATTGCATTAAATACGTAATTAATGTGATGGAATAAGCTGAAAACAGAACAATAAAAGAAAATGAGATAAAACAAGAAAAAAATGACGATTAGGAAATAAGCGCTGGTGTATTAAACAATATTTTCCTTCCATTAATTTATTTCTGTTTTATAATAAAAATTCTCTGTCTGTATTTTCCATTTTAATAACAGAAAATGTCATGTTGAATGCATCATAACAAATATGAGAAAATAACAAAAGCACAAAAATCTAAAACAGACACCAAAAACAATAATAATATCAGAGTTAGTATTTCAAATAAGCTGCTGGTAATCACTGATAGTTATAAGGATCCTGCAGTCAGTCTGTCAATGAGCAGTTTATATTTATAAGGTAAGAATGTCCTGCTCCACTAGCGGCACTAGTCCGCTATCAGCGAGTCAATCCAGTGTTTAGTCAAAACCAGCTAATCAGATCATATTGTTGGGAGATCTCTTTTGATTTAGTGTAAAATAAAAGAATTGATATGAAAAAAAAAACAAGTGTTTTCAGAAATAATTGTCTTGTGTGATAACTTGAGATCTTTTTTTAATTTGGTAAACAACATCTGACATGATGAAAGGGATGTAACTGATTCTCTATAACATTATTTTTTGCATAGCCCGTGTACCTAGTTTACTTGTGCAAAAATGGTAAAAGTTTAGTTTTCTTATTCCGATGAAAATCAATGAATTGGATCTTAGAGTATTACATGTAATACTTATTTGGATATATTGAGTCTTCTATTGTTCTGGAAAGGGGAGAAAATAATACAAAACATCATCTCATTGCAAACCGCATACAAAGGTACTATTAAATAATGAAAACCGATATATCTTCAAATCGAGACAACCATCTCAATCCAATGTCACGACTACATTCAGGTTTTAAAGTACCGAAACTATAAAAAGAAAAACAATGAGTTAGCTATGTGCCATGATTATTTGACAATCTAGGTCTCAAGTGTTTACAGTTTTGTTTGTTTTATTTCTTATCTAGTCTTAACTAAGGTGCAAATTTAGCTTCAGAGTAATTTATGAAATAAAACAAAGCATTATAAACAAAGAACGAATACTTCTTAGATTTTTTATCTGTATTATCATTGTAGATGTTTGTGAATTTTAATTCATATCCTTTCTCTTCTTACATCACATAATGACTTAATTAAGTTTATTTTGGTAAAAACAAGCCAAGTAACAATTCATTTGACAGGAAAACTTTATAAAATAATAAATTATATGGTGTGAGGTTCCTCACTGTGTTGAAGACCTTACGATGACCTCTAGATGCTTTGTTTTAAGTCGTTTTAACCTGGATATTGGATGTTGTCTCCTTGACATTTACCCCATTTCCTTTCTTTTTCATATAAAGTCAAAATAATCCATTTGTTTTCATTATAAACTAGGTAACACTAAGCATTAAATTTTTCAGGATATAACAATAAAACAATAAAACTTAGCTAATAAGGGATTATCTAACAATATGCTGATATGGTCATATCCTGGGAAAAATCAGCGGCAGTAGAATACACAAAGAACAAAACCACGATCTTTTATAAATCAAAGTCCATAAGCATCACTGGCAAAATTACAATTGACTCGGCGCACCCACAGTACAGCCAGCAGGAAGACTGCTTTCAGATGCGGATTTTTGTTGCATTTTTGCATTGGGAGTTAATTACTTTTAACGCAATGCGTTCAAAAGTGTTCAGATTAATGTATCCTTTCACATTATTGAATATCTTCCGTATAAAATAATGCAATAGGAAATAGGTTAAAAACAAAATCCTTCATTTGAGAGTCTGCTTTTCAACATTTGAGCAGTCCTGCGGAGTTAGTATAAAGATTTCCCGTACGAGGAATGTATGCTCTTTATTGATTTAAGTTATCTTGTACTTGTCCTTGTGAGAATTTCTTATATAGTTGCACTGTTTTACTTTCACATTTTTGGCATTGTTTTTGTATTATAAGATTGTCATCTAACCACCGGTTTTGTGTGCAAAAATCTCATGATTTTTTTATGCCTAGTTTTCTGACTTTAAACTCGATGAGTGCCCTGTGGTTGTTTAAGTGTGGTGTTTGTCAAATTTGTCAGTTTGTCAGGTTAACAGATTTAAATTCCTGGTAAGAAAAAAATAGTTAAGCACTTGTTTATCTAAGTATGAAAAAGAAAGGAAATGGGGTAAATGTCAAGGAGACAACATCCCATATCCAGGTTAAATCGACAAAAAACAAAACATCTAGGGGTCACCATATGGTCTTCAACACAGTGAGGAACCTCACACCATATAGTAAGCCCTAAATGGCCCCGAAAAGGTAAAAAAGTGAATAAATCAATGGAAACAAACCGCACCCAATAACCCAAATATCAAGAAACTAAAATTTTATAAGAAGACAAGGACAAGCCAATGGCCAACATATTCCTGACTTGGGACAGGCGCAAACATTGCGGTGGGGTTAAACTCGCTTTCTTGGATCCAAACACTCCCCCTATGTTTGGTGAATGGCTAAAAATAAATACACAAAAAGACTCACAGTAAAAATCAAACTAGAAAAAGTCCAACTGATCAAGACGAGAACCCTTACAATGAAGTACATAAAACATGAAGACAATACACACAGGTACTGTCCGGACAAATGCTCGCAGTTACTGACAGCTAGCTAAGGACATAATTTCCGTTGACTATGATATCAAGCCTTCTTACATATGAATATAGATTTTTTTCCAGGAAAATCTGTATCACAAACAACATTGACGTAGTGAAAACGGAAATATAACAGTGAGATATACAAAATAATACAGAAAATCAAAGCACTGAAAGTGTGAGTTCCCACTGAAACATTCAAGTTTCATCAGGTATTAGGGAAAATGAGATCTGCTAAACACGTAGCACTCATTACACTATCAATGATTACCAAGTCTAGAGGTCATAGAGGTAACAGGTAACATTATAGCGGAAAGAGTTGCGAATTGTAAACGATGTTAAGGATTTGAAAATTTGCTGCAAAAAACTGTGACAAAAAAACTATTTAAAACTAGAAATCATCATGCATGTAGCAGGTTTTTTTTCAAACGCCTAGTGCTAATATTATAGATGCATAAGTCCAGGTGTAATGCTAATGATGGTGGAGGAGGTGATATATAATTTGTTCAGAAAACAAATCATAACACTGCAAGAGAATTGTGGTCATAAAGTTTTTTTGTAAGTCAGCGATGTTTTATGATAATTTTACATGGTTACACAGTTGTCAACTACATGCCATTGTTTACAAAAAGATGAACCGAAAACAAAACCGAACAAAAAATCGTTTTTTTTTCCAAGATTAAAAACATTCCAGAACATTTTATTTAATAATGTAATGATTGCAATGTACTTAATTTGTACCGTACGCATCTTCAAAGAAAACAGGAATAAGTACTTACAAAAGTTTGAAACAAAAGACCACGTGGTTGATGTCATCGGTTCCAAGTGACAAATACACAGTAAAGGTACATGTTTGGTCACTGTGTGAATAAAAAAATCGCGAATCGATTAAAATTTTTGGAAATTTGGTAAAAACTCAGGAGTATCTTTGCAATACAAATATATGTTTCTAACGTATTTAGGTTTTTTCACGTTATTGGTTCTCTGCTAGCTTTTCGATTCTTGGTCTTCAAAGTTTTTATTTGATCAAAACAATGTAACGAAAATACACACCTTTTCTGTTTCTGTTTCCGGCATATCAATCGCGGGTAATTTTATATCAGATTTGCTTCACTTCACCCATCTTCGCTAGCCAAGGGTTGCAATCTGCTCCTCTCCTCTTCACCCTTGGCGGATTGAGCCACAATTTGCGAAACATCAGTTTCAAATTATCTCCCTTTGAAGTAAGAGTTTTAGTACGATTTATTGTAATGATTAAAGATCATTTATTACATATAATATTACAGCAATTCGTTATATATTTAACTACAAGGAAATAACTTTCAAAAGTAAAGAAAGATTATAAAATCATGGATATTTTGGAAAATAGAAAAATCATTAAACACCATATTTTAAGTTTTATTGTTACGATATGTATTTTAAATCTGATTGTGGGCTAATTGATTGGCTGCAGCAAAGATTAACTGCAACCAATCAAAAACGTTGATTTGAGACTGCAGAAATCCAGCTTGATCTGCCGAGGAGCCAAAAGTAACCCTTGGCTAGCGAAGATGCACTTCACCTGATTGAACCTGAATTTTTTTACTCAAGTCTTTTTTAATATTCACAGTTATTAAACTAGTAGTGTATAATTTCTATGAACGTGCTTTTAAGAATTTTTGCCATTTTTTACTGTCACGTTCTCTTTCTAGTAGTTATCAAGATATCCTGTTTCTCATATTATTTGGTTCGTCCAAACCTTATTCTGTAAAGTTTCGTAAACTTTATTTTAGTGTATCAGATAAGCTCTGAGAAAAGTTGTTTTTAAGGGAAGTTCTCCAAATGCAAATTTCTGTAGATTAAACAAGTATGAAAATAAGTATAAAGTGTAATAAAGCATTTTTTGAACTGAAATGCATTTGTAAATCTAAATTTTTGTAAATTCTATTGAAAACTAAATTATCTCCCTCGTGCAAAGCTCTGTCTTTAGCTGATTTTTGCTTTAGTTATTTGTTCTCTATCAGTTTTTGAACATCTTTGAGTTTATGGTCTTCAAAACGTTTAGATTTTATCTGCACGGAAGAAATATAAGTTGTCGAAAGGCGCATATGCACAAAATAAATTCACAGTTACTTCGGTATTTAGTTATTTGTATTTAACATATACACTTAACGTTTTGTACAAATGTACCGGTTCATTTTTTTTAATTTAGAATAAAGTATGTAAGAATAACCAAAACTGTTGAATCTATGCTTTAAACTATCTCCTCATTGGAAATCTGACTTGTATTTATTTTCGTTATTTTCGGATCTCAATGCATGAAATGTAGAAATAATGTACCTGTTATTAATAACTTGATATAGTTTTATTATCTCGATGACAATATGAATAAGAATTTGCTGTTTGGAAAAAATATTACAGTGTCAAAATTTGGATAAAACCTATCACAATGGTGCATTGTATTCATATAAGTAAAGAGGAAAACGAAAGATTGAGTTATTTCCCATACCAAAGATCTACCCTCTTGGAATACGTTATAATAACCCCCTATCTCACATCAAGCAAACACATTTTTAAATGAAATATGGCGTGTTTAAACAGCAAATGCTGCTACTCTTCAATTTATGAAATGTATTTTGATTTTCTGTCAATTTTAATATAAATTAACTGTGTTTGAAGGCAAGAATTATAGACATTAACATTCAGTCTATTTTGATGTAATATATATTAGAAGACATTTTGCATGTTTTGTATTATGCACTTGTATAAAAGTTTCAACTAACACGTTTAATTTAATCACATGTAGAGGACTTTAACAATGTCCTAGTTTTATTTCAGTATTTTGAAGAAGTACAAAAGGTGTGAAATACAGCGGTCCGTATTTCACGTCTCCAGACAACAGGCAATGTTTACACAGAACTTGTACTTTTTCGAAAACATGTTATGACTTTACAGAACTAAAAGTTGTTCAAGATGGCAATATATCTTCAACATGACTGTAACTAAACTACTCTTATTTGAGCAACGAACAATCTGATTAAATACTAAAATTATGAGTAATATATATTTTGTAGTGAAAAATGACAGCGGAAATATTCTCCTTGAAAAAGATTTCACTTATTTTCTACTTGTGTAATAATTAAAAAATATCAAAGTTACCGATAATTAAGTTTAGGCATATGCGCATTTCGACAATTTACGTCTTTTCATTGCAGATCAAATCAATTATTTGGAAATCCATGTATTGATATGAGTGATAAAAACTGATAGAGAACAAAATACAAATAGGATATAGATAGGGAAGCCAAAATTAGGTAGGGAGAGAGCTATGCGAGAGGGAGATACTCCTTAGTTTGAACAAAATTTTGTTACACTTAGATACTGTAAGTTTCCAAATGAAATCGGTTTTCATGCCAGCACCAAAGTAATGGCTACTAGGTTTTGGAATACCCTCGGGGAGTAACAGTGCACTTGCAAAAACATCGGGCCAGTGGTAATAAATAACAAAATACCGAAGTCACCGTTAATTTAGTTTCTGCATAGGCGCATTTCCAGGCGCGGATCCAAACATTCAGAAAAGGGGGTTCCAATTGGAAATGAAAGGAAATTTCGCCGCGCGGAGCGATGCGCGAAAATTTTTGGGGTATTTTTTAATAAAACATCATACACGATTGTCCAGAAAAGGGGGATTTCAACCCCAGGAACCCCCTTTGGATCCGCCAATGATTTCGACAATGTCTGTCTCTTCATAGTGCAAATCAAATCAAATATTTGGAAATCCATGTACCGAAATAAGTGTAAAAACTGATAGAGAACAAATTACAAAAAGGATCTTAGTAGTAAAGCAAAAATCAGCTTAGATTAGAGCTACGTGTATGCATGAGAGATATAATCCTTAGTTCTGAACAAAATTTTGTTAAATTTAGACATTGCAGGTTTCGAAATAAAATAGGTTTCTGGCTAGCACCGAAGTACTGACTACTCGGATGGTGAGTACCCTTGGGGACTAACAGTGGTAATAAGAAACAAAATATCGAAGCTTAGTGATTTCTTTGGCAAAATATCGTTAACTTGAAATGACAAAGCCAATGCTCCAAGAATCTGTAATTTTATTATATAAATTTATTAAACCTTTTTTCTGGGCTGAAAGTCATAAATAAAAAAAAAAAAAAAAAAGATAGAGGTAAAGTTTTGTTCGTTGTTTAACACTGAAATGTTATTTTAAATACTTTTAATGTCAAAAATTTTCCTGCTCTTCGTGTTTTCCTGAATACATTAATGTTTTTATGACAGAAGAATTAGATTTAGTCTACAAAGCAAAGGATTGTGACTAAAATTTATATATGCTACCACGTTTCTTTTGTGTCTTCATTCAAGTTTCATGTATTAAGAAAAATTGAATGGAAATTGAATGCTTATGGTATAAGCAAGACGTTTGTTATTCATGCTACAAGCAAAACAAGAGAAAATAATTAATATGAGTACCTTACAGAACTTTGTTAATAATATTTTTTTAATAAGCGACAAATAATAAACAGCACAGCACTAATGAACTAGATATATTCATCAAAATGATGTATTGATACTTATTATTGCTTCTAATATTTGTTTTCTACACGTAACGATTATTCACCAAGACTATTTTCAACCACTGTGGCAATTGACACTACACATGTTTTACGGTCGTAACCATAATTTGGCAGATCGTTATAAATGACTAAATACCGAAGTTACTGTTAATTTAAATTCTGCATATGCGCATTTCGACAACTTATGTCTCTTCAGTGCTGATAAAATCTAAACGTTTGGAAGACAATAAAATCAAAGATGTTTAAAAACTGATAGAGAACAAAAAACCAATATGTCTAAAGGTAAAGCCAAAATATTGTAAGGACAGAGCTTTGCATGAGGGAGATACTCCTTAGTTTTAAATAAAATTTACAAAAATTTAGATATTGTAAGGTTCCAAATAGAATCGGCTTTCGGGTAAGCACCGAAGTACTGACTACAGGGCTGGTGAATACCCTCGGGGACTAACAGTCCACCAGCAGTGGCATCGGCCCAGTGGTAACAAATAACAAAATACCGAAGTTACTGTTAATTTATTTTCTGCATATGCGCATTTCGACAACTTATGTCTCATCAGTGCAGATAAAATCAAAACATTTGGAAGTCCAATCACCAAAAAACGTTAAAAGCTGATAGAGAACAAATAACCTTACAATATCTAAATAGAAAAGCCAAAGTTCACCTAAGGACAGAGCTATGCATGAGGGAGATTCTCCTTAGTTTTAAACAAAATCTAGTAAAATTTTGATATTGCAAGGTTTAATAAAATCGGTTTTCGGGTCAGCACTGAAGTACTGACTACTGGGTTGGTGAATACCCTCGGGGACTAACAGTCCACCAGCAGTGGCATCGGCCCAGTGGTAACAAATAACAAAATACCGAAGTTACTGTTAATTTAAATTCTGCATATTCGCATTTCGACAACTTATGTCTCTTCAGTGCAGATAAAATCTAAACGTTTGGAAGACCATAAAATCAAAGATGTTTAAACACTGATAGAGAACAAAAAACCAATATGTCTAAAGGTAAAGCCAAAATCAGCTAAGGACAGAGCTTTGCAAGAGGGATATACTCCTTAGTTTTAAATAAAATTTATAAAAATTTAGATATTGTAAGGTTCCAAATAGAATCGGCTTTCGGGTCAGCACCGAAGTACTGACTACTGGGCTGGTGAATACCCTCGGGGACTAACAGTCCACCAGCAGTGGCATCGACCCAGTGGTAACAAATGACTAATTACCGAAGTTACTGTTAATTTAAATTCTGCATATGCGCATTTCGACAACTTATGTCTCTTCAGTGCAGATAAAATCTAAACGTTTGGAAGACCATAATATAAAAGATGTTTAAAAACTGGTAGAGAACAAAAAACCAATATGTCTAAAGGTAAAGCCAAAATCAGCTTATAAAGTTTCTATTTAGTTTATAATAAAAGATAGATCCAGAGTTTATTACCGAAGTGGAAAAAATGTCAGTGGCTTAAAGTATGGCGGTTCCTAGATGTGATACTGACCATTCAATAAAACCAGAAGTTTTTCGCTTGGTTTGCACTTTTAGTTTTTTTTTCTTTTCTAATTAATTTTTTTTTCTTCTCGTTTTGTCTCCTTTGTTTTACACACGAGAAGCAATATCTTACCGTTTTGCTTCTTTGATTTCATAACTTTTTCTTTGAATCGGTTAAAAACTGGAATTATAACAACATGGGGATAAAGATGCAAGATAAATATAGGAAATGTGACGAAAAAAAAATGATCAGAGACACCAATTTCGAAAGAAAAGTCTGACATTTATATTGACAACTGTTAAAAATATCTTTTTGTCATTTCCTTTTCTAAGATATTTTTCGGTTTTGTTTTTATCTCTTTTGTTTTTTTTTCTTTTATGTTCGTTGAAGTTTTTGTCGAAGTCGGTGACTTTCTGCTGGGTAGTTGCTCGTGACACAACCAACAATTTTTTTCATTTGCCAAATATTAACACTAAAACGATCTTTCAAATCATGTCAATGAACTTAAAACTTTCGAAATAATCGCTGCACATACAAGTCACACAATAAAGATAGAGTAGTAAAACGTAAGCGCCGTATGTTGAAGATGTGAAAACTGCTTGTTTAAAAAAATATCGAAGTTGCATAAAAAAGCAGTAAATTTCGTTATGCTGTTAACGTGTTTCAAGGAGTAACCTCTCATTAGCAGCATTAAAATCAAATAATTTTGAAAGCCATAATCCTAAAGTATACTAAAAAAAGAAGTACTCTTTCCAAAAATATCGACATAGGAAGCTAAATCAAGTACAATTAGTTTACCCGTTATAAATAACTTGATATAGTTTTATTATCTCGATGACAATATGAATATGAATTTGCTGTTTGGAAAAAAAATATATTACAGTGTCAAAATTTGGATAAAATCTATCACAATGGTGCATTTTATTCATATAAGTATAGACGAAAACGAAAAACTGTGTTATCTTCCCATACCAAACCAAAGACCAACCCTCTTACAATACATTAATATAACCCCTTATCTCACATCAAGCAAACGCATTTTTTTAAAATGAAATATGTTATATTTAAACAGTAATGCTGATACATTTTGATTTTCTGCCAATTCTTATATAAACTAGTATGTCAATTGTTCAAAGAACAATTGATAGCTCTTTCCCTGAAGTCGCTTCCTAATGTTCTAATTATTGATTCATGAATGAAACCAACATTCTAAGCTAGATATGTACATTTTTTTTATTCTTTAACAGGAAATACAAGTTTTGGCTTTTACCTTGAACTTTGACCTTAACCTGATTTTGAAGGTCATGTCGACCTGAACATTTTTTGTATAACACAGATTCGGACATTAAAATGTCGAATTTTGGTCCATACACTCAAAACAGTTGGTCCAATCATTTCGGACCCATGTATCAAATAACTAAATACCGAAGTTACTGTGAATTTACTTTCTGCATATGCGCATTTCGACAACTTATGTCTCTTCAGTGCAGATAAAATCAAAACGTTTGGAAGACCATCAAATCAAATATGTTTAAAAACTGATAGAGAACAAATACCCAAAATGATCTAAATGTAAAGCCAAAATAAGCTAAGGACAGAGCTTTGCGTGAGGGAGATACTCCTTAGTTTTCAACAAAATTTACAAAAATTTAGATATTGCAAGGTTCGAAATAGAATCGGCTTTCGGGTCAGCACCGAAGTAATGACTACTGGGTTGGTGAATACCCTCGGGGACTAATAGTCCGCCAGCAGAGGCATCGACCCATTGGTAACAAATAACTAAATACCGAAGTTACTGTGTAGATTTCAACAAGACACACATTTTCTCCATTACATTTAATCAGCTATCTATTATGGTTACCGAGTTATCCAATAACAAGGTCTGAGGTCAAAGTTCAGAGTGACCAATGACCTTTGACCTTGGTATCTACAGATGTAAAACATATCAACTAAGATGAATGGGAAAGGTTCCAGGCTTCTATCTCTTTCCGTTTTCGAGAAATACATACTAAATGATGTGACGCAACTTTCAAAGGGCATAACTCATTAACGGTCCACCGTAAAGCTTCGGTCCATATGTAACGCAGGTCCATCATGACCTAACAAACATTTTGGCATTAAACTTCTTCAGCCTTCCTTTATGGTCTTGAATTTATCCCATAAAAAGGTTTTTCGGATTTTTGGCGAAAATTCGTGATCGAAAAAAATTTCGACCGATACCTAATCCTTATCAACTAGACATGGTCTGGACTAGTGTGTTTCAATATAAAAAAAATGTCCTGTCAATTTTCCGGGAATGAGGCAGAAAAGAATAACAATAAATATAAAGAATAATAATCAAACGAAATACAGAAAGATCTTTCCGTTTGAAAGGGGAAAGACCTTAATTAACTGTGTTTGAAGCCAAAACTTCTGGACATTAACATTCAGTTTATACTGATATAATATATATTAGAGGACATTTTACAGAATCAAATTTTCAACTTACACGTTTAATTTAATCACATGTAGAAGGCTTTAAAAATGTCCTAGTTTTATTTCAGTATTTTGAAGAAGTACAAAAGGTGTGAAATACAGCCGTCCGAATTAGACGTTTCCAGACATCAGGAGATGTATACACAGAAATTGTACATTTTCCAAAACATTTTATGTCTTTATGGGACTAAAAGTCGCTTCTGATTGCAATTTCTCTTCAAAATGGCTTTATATTAACTACTCTTATTTTAGCAACGAACTGATTCATATAAAACTGAAATCGTGAGTTAATATATATTTTGTTGTTAAATATGACAGCAGAAATATTTTCTCCTTGAAAAAGGTTTGACGTATTTTCTGCTTATCTAATAATTAATAAAATACCGAAGTTACCGATAACTTATTTTCTGCATAAGCGCATTTCGACAATTTACGTCTTTTGAGTGCAGATCAAATCAATTATTTAGAAATCCATATAACGATACGAGTGGAAAAACTGATAGCGAACATAAATACAAATAGGATCTAAGTAGCGAAGCCAAAATCAGCTAAGGACACAGCTATGCGAGAGGGAGATACTCCTTAGTTTTGAACAATATTTTGTTAACTTTAGATACTGCAAGTCTCCACATAAAATCGGTTTTCGGGCCATCACCGAATAGCTACTAGGTTATGGAATACCCTCGGGGAATAACAGTGCACCAGCAAACGCATAGGCCCAGTGGTACTAAATAACAAAATACCGAAGTCACCGTTAATTTAGTTACTGCATATGCGCATTTCGACAATATATGTATCTTCATAGTGCAAATCAAATCAAACATTTGGAAATCCATGTACCGAAATGAGTGTACAAACTTAGAGAGAACAAAATACAAATAGAATCTAAACAGTAAAGCTAAATCTGCTGAGAATAGAGCTACATGTATGCGGAAGGGAGATACTCCTTAGTTTTTGAACAAAATTATCTCCCTTAGTTTTGAACAAAGTTTTGTTAAATTTAACGAAGCACTGACTACTGGGTTGCTGAGTACCCTAGGGGACTAACAGTGCTAATAAGTAACAAAATACAGAAGTTAAAGAATTTCTTTGTCAAAATATCGTTATCTTTAAATGACTAAATGACTAAGCCAATGATCAAAGAATCTGTACTTTTTTACATGAATTTATTTAACTTTTTTGTAGGCTGAAGTTCAAAATAAAGATAGAGGGAATTACAAAAACAGGAAAACAGCAAACACCTACAATGGCCAGGAACTATAATCACAAGCCACAACCTACAAGCAAACTGCACCAGAAAACAACAATGAAAACAAGAGACAAACATAAATAACGACAGGAACTCGGGATAGCCGGACTTGGTACCGGCACTAGCAAAAGCCAGTGGTAGGGTTAAACCGGTTTATGGGTACCCAAACCTCCCCTTTCTCTATCCCGTTTCCCTATAGTATCGTAAACATGCGAATAAAACCCAATTCAGGTAGACTACTAACTCAATGACCACTATCTTGGAACAGAAAAAAGCATATGACAAAACGTAATTTTGAAAGAAGGATCAAAGAGTGCTCGCCGCTAAACTGCCGGCTAGCTCAAGGAATCTAGTCTGCTGGTAAAACACTGTCGCACTACGGAAGAAAAATCAAACTCAAAACTCCCCGAAGGGTTTGGTAAAGAGTCTTCATGTATTTCAGTAGATATCGGCAGTATCAGTGAGAGGCCAGTATATATGTAAAGTCTTCAGGTCACTGGAATCCAAGGCCAATTTAACGGATTTGTTCAGAATATCTCGTCGATATCCACTATTACGTAAAGAATGTAAGTTACGCCCCAGTTTTTCTAGATTATTTATCAGTTTTTACATTTTTTAGAGGATGAGAAATGCCCTTTGTAATTAGCTGTTTGCGAGTCACGTCATATCTAGATATCAAATGTTCATATCTTCTGTAAAACTTCTTAAAAGTATTTAATAATTCATGAAATCTGTAACCTTGTTGTAAAAGTTTGGATGTGAGAGTAAGGTTACGCTCATTAAAATCATCAAGGGTGGAACAAATGCGAGCGAATCGTACAAGTTGAGATATATACACCCCGTAGGATGGAGCTAGGGGAACGTCGCCGTCAAGAAAGAAGCTTTGTTCGTTGTATAACACTTGAATGGTATTTATAATAATTTTTTAATGTCAAATATTTTCTTGCTCTTTGTATTTTCCTTAAAACATTTTTGTATTTATGTCAGAAGAATTAGATTTAGTCTACAAAGCAAAGAGTTGTGACTAAAATTGTTATTTGTTACCATGTTTCTTGTGTGCTTTCATTCAAGTTCAATATATTAAGAAATATTGAATAATTGTATGGTAAAACCAAGATATTTGTTATTCATGCTACATGCCGAACAAGAGAAAATAATTACTATAATTACCTTACAGAAGTCTGTTTAAAACTGTTTAAAAAAAATAAGCGGTAAAATTTTCTCATCAAAACTAAATATTTATGATTATTAATGCTTCTAATATTTGTTTTTAAAAAAAAAAGATTATCCACCAAGTTATTTTCAACTAATGGCAATTGGCACTACACATGTTGTACGGTCGTATCCATAATTTGGCAGTTCGTAACAAAGTTTCTGTTTAATTAATGATAAAAGATAGATCAAGAGTTTATTACTAAACTGGGAAAAAATGTCAGTGGCTTAACAAGGGACTTTTTAACTAATATGGTTCCCAGATGTGATGTATATACACTACACAAGTCAAATTGTCTGAATTTACCAATTTTTGAATGAATTTGTCTGAAAAATTACTCGACATTCTTTAATGTCGGATTTTGTGCTTAATTTGTCTCGACAAATTCTTAATTGTATTAATTTTGTCTTAAAATTTCTCGACACATTCTCGACAGTCTGAATTTGCATAGACATTTTTTTGATAAACTTCTTGACAGTCTTAACATTCTCCATTATGTCTAAAATTTCTCGGCAAATTCTTAATTGTATTAATTTTGTCTAAAAATTTCTCGACACGTTCTCGACAGTCTGAATATGCATGAAAGATTCTTAATAAAATTCCCGACATTCTTAACATTATACATTGTGTCTGAAATTTCTCGACCTGTTCTTGATATTCTTAATTTTGTCTAGAAATTTCTCGACAAGTTCGCGATATCTTATTTTTGTATAGAAATAGGAAATTTCTCACCATTTGATAAATTTTGTTCTTTTTATCTTTTTATATTATATATATTGTCTGTTTTAAACTGTATTCTTAGCTAATTTTGGAAGAATTTTGTTCCATTTCCACAATTATGTAAAATCACCCTTTAATACATTCATATTAAGTAATTATGTTATAAATAAAAGCATTTCATTTTCAATTTTCATGTCACAAAACAAAGAAAAGGTCTGGATAATACTAATAAGGCATCACATAAATAAAGTAAAATAAACACATAAAAAATTTAATGGAAGAAATTTGCATTTTTCAGTTTTACTCAGATTTGTCAATTTTTCATGGATTTTTTTCCAAATGTTATAAAAACACAATCGCTGCAAAAATGTTTCAATTTCTTAAATGTATACCTTCTTGTTATTATCCGAAAATGTTAATATATGAGTATTTTGTGGTGTTTCTTGGTAATTACAATATCTTTAACGTTCAATTTCATCATACAATTACATGCATGTAGTTTAATTATCTTTACAATTACAGAAAAATTATGTTCTCACCATTTATCATAGTAATTATTTCTATCCATGGATAAAACTATTTACAAATAATATACCCTTTTTCATATGAATTTTTTCCCTAAATTATATAAAGGCACACATGTATATAATTTGCTTAGGTTATATTTCACATTTTTTCTGCAATCAATTTTGAGACATAGACTACATGTACATGTATACAGGAATAAATACAAACATTAAAAAAGCAATAAACAAAGATTGTCACAGGTGAGTGATATTGTCTCAGATAAACCTTTAGACTGCATGTACATTGTACATGTATACAGGAATAAATTCAAACATTAAAAAACACCTCCAATAAACAAAGATTGACACAGGTGAGTGATATTGTGTCAGGTACACCTATTGTACAAGTGCAATATACAAGCAGTTTCACATTATGTATACTATATCTGAATATACAAATCTAATACTTTTGAAGACTCATCAATTCTCCTTATTTGGTAATGCTGTTAAATTGTTTCCCAATCCTGGACTTATAAATTTAATGCATGTCATTTGTAAGAAGACTCCCCTGAAAACTCTTGATATTTGCGAATAAAAAGAACAAGTTAATAAGGTGGGAACCTAAGAACTACTGCAGACGTCTTTTAATTTCTGCTGTTCAGATTTTAAATTGACTATACAAACTGCTTGCTCATTGTCCCTGTTGGCACAAAATAATTCATATATTTTATGAAAGGATATGGAGTAAATGAACACGAGACCATAACACATATGTTAACTCCAACTGCAATAATTTTAATGAGCTGTATGGCCATTTCGGAAATTTATTCCTCGTCAGCAGCACTAGAACCCAAACAAAGAAAATCCATAATTTCAAAAATGTTTAATATACCTTCCTGAGACTTCTTACTTAATAAGTTCTATATTTTTTATCTCGATTTAAATTCGGGGTATGGGAATTAAATATTATACTTGAAACGATGATCAAAATATTATACTCGATGATCAAACTATTCAGAAATGGTATGAGCAGAGATGCTGACTCTTCATTCAGTTTGATTTGTAACAGACCTAAAATATAGATATGTGCCGAATGAGTAATTACTTGGATGTTAAAAACTGAATGCGCTCCCCTATGATTATTTGCCCAGATAGAGGATCATAATCGTGTGAAATTAATCTGTACGTTGTTTGTTTAATTCTAGCAAGGTATTTTTATGTGCTAGCTAAAATGATTTTCTAGGACAGATTTAGGTTCATCATAACAAACTCAACAATATGACTACAATTTTGATGTATTTTATACATGAAGAACAGAGCAAAGTTAAGAAAAATTACCCTGGTGTTGAAGTTGGCACTACCTAGCTATGCAATAATTAAATTACCTTTTCAAGAAAATAAGTTATAAAACTTACCTGACAAAACAGGTGCATTTTTTTCCATTTCTCGCAACATCCAAAATAAAACTATATTTCTAGATTTGTTTGAAATGGTCCCGTGAGTATTGTTATTATTACCTTTGTCTATGTTGATTTAAATGCTTAACTTACCTGTATAACGTAGGGGGTCGTCTCGAACTGTTTACCTGTCTTTGTTTATTTTTGGACATCTTCAAACACGGAGAAAAATGCACAGCACAAACAAAACATTATAATGAAATAATTTTAATAAAAATGAATACAAAAAAAATTTATCTATGCAGTGCCAGCCTTAAAGTTAATAATATTTTACCGTTTTCTCTGTACTCATGTGAAATTTACCCATGTAAAGTGGGACTTGGAGAACGAATTTTTATGATGAATCTTAAGTTCTCGTTTATAGAAAAGCAGATATAGCATCATTTTAATGCACATCAAATGAAAGAGACAGATCAAATGGTTAATAATTTGACGAGTATATGTAACTTCTACATAGTAAGTAATTATCTTCCTTATTAGGTATATTAGTTGATTTAGGTTGTGACCTTGGCTCTCTGGATCAACGAATAAGAGGGTTAAATACCTGTTGTACTAGTATATTGCATACATATTAAGTGGTATGAGTTGGCAGTAAGAACCCCTTTTTGTTTTTGAAATTTTACTCTTTTTTTTAAGAAATTAATTTCTATTCTAATTTATTTAAGATTTGCATCATCAGAAATTTATCTTATAAATTAAATCAAAAATGGGTCGTTATCTAATTAACCAAAAATAAGTTTCCAAGATAGAAACAATTATATTGAATTCAGTGGTGGTGTTAATTGTAGATTCAGATTCAATATTTTATTAAAGTCTCACCACATACAATCATATACAGTTAAAATACATAATACACTTAAAAACTATCATGTATGTGCCATTCTTAAAAGAATTATGAGAGACTGTGTAAAAACCTATATACAGTATATGGTTATATACAATATGTGTATTAAAACTTTCATCAGCATACTATATGCTTAAAATATAAAAAATGAACATTCGTCATCTTAAATTCTTAGAATATAAAATACCGTTTCTCCTCATTAAAATATTATTGCAGGTTTTGGCAACAGAATTACATATTTCATGATTAATGAATAAAAATGAAAATTTTTCATCATTTGAAAGAGTTGAAAAATCATTATTACATCTCGTAATATCTATAAACAGTGACTGTCTAAGATCCTCATACAATGGGCATGTTAACAATACATGTTTCTCATCTTCTACGTCATTACAATTTATGCATAATCTTTCATTTAATTCTAACCTTTCATACCGACCAGTTTCAATTTTTAATGGCGCTAAACCACATCTAAATTTTGCAAAGGCACTACGATGACGAATAGGTATATTTTGTAACAAATACGGTTCAGTACAGTATGAGAATTTAAACAATTTATATGTTATCAATTTACTACCTTGGCCGTATGTAGCCATTCTTTCACACCAATCTGATTTATATTTATTAAACATTTCCTGTTCTAAATGATAAATTGTACTTTTATCAAGTATATACTGGTTAATATTACAAAACCTTTCCATGTTATAACATTTCAACATCTCCATTACTTGATAACTCCAATTTTTAATATTATTACTACCCTTTCTAATTGACCATTTAAACACCTTATAATTTATTCTATTACTTTCCATTTTTGTACACCTTGACCAATGTCTAAAAACATTAGTCCACTGTCTGACACATGGGGGTTTCCAACCCATGTCGCCAGCTACTGCATCATTCGGAGTATATTTTCCTACTCCCATGAAAAATCTCGTGGCTCGGTTCTGAACTGCTGAAATGCAGGAGTACTCTTTTGTGCCCCAAATTGCTGAGCCATAATCTATAACAGACCAAACTAAAGTATCAAATAATTTAGTAAAAATATTATGCTGGACACCACCATGTGTCTTTGATTTTACAATAAGTAAGCCTAAAGCTCTACTTGCTGATCTGGCTACAGCTTTAGCCATAAATTGATAATCTAAAAACTCATTTAGTACTAAACCTAAATACTGGTAACTAGAAACATAATCAAAAACTTCACCATTTAAGGTAAATTAAAAATTTGATCTCTCCACAGAAGGATTTCTAAAATGTATAACTTTTGATTTACTGAGATTTACTTTTAAACTGTTATTATTACACCACACACCTAAAACATCAAGTAATCTCTGCATATCTTCAGTATTTTCTGCCATTAACACTACATCATCTGCATATAATAAGATGGCTACTTTTTCACCATCAATATCGATGCCAATATTTAACGATTTAATATCATCTATTAGATTATTAATAAAAATATTAAACATCATAGTTGATAAAACACAACCTTGTTTTAAACCAGTATTAACACTAAACCAATCAGTTGTAAAACCATTTACTCTTACACAACATTCTACATTTGAATAAAATTGCTTTTAAAGCCATCATGAACTTTGAACTCAAACCCAAGTCATTTAATTTATCTATCACTTGTATCATAGGCTTTTTTAAAATCAATAAAAGAAACAAAAGTTGACTGCATTTTTTCCTAATCTCAATAATAGACGTCAAAGTTGAAATATAATCTATGGTACTCCTTCCCTTAATGAAACCATTCTGTTCATCTTTAATTACCTCCCTTTCATCTAACCATTTTACTAATCTATTATTTAAAACATTACAATAAAGTTTGTATGCACATGGTGCCAAAGTGATGCCCCTATATGACAAAGGATCTCTTGGATCTGAAGTTGAACATTTTGGAATTGGAGTAATTATACATTGTAACATGTGTAATGTGCAGACATTTAACAATGTACAGCATTATAGAAGAAATTGCATAAGTACTTATACAAGTTTGAACCAAAAGTGCGATGTCAGAAAAAAAGTATATTTTTGTAAACATGTTCTGTCATTATATAAATAAAATAAAATCATTCATCGAATACCTTTTTAATATTTTTCTAAGTAGTAGGGATGATAAGGGCCATTTTTGGCCCTTCTTCAAATTATAACTTATTTCGTATTTTGATAGCCCTTATACTGAGAGTTCAGAATATGACATTTTTCGTTGTTTACGTGAGCCCTTTGTTGCCTAGCAACCATTTCAATATGCCAATAATCGTGTCAATAATTACCATATAGGGTTAGTATACGTCAATCATAGGCACCTACAAACCAATTACATTTGTATATCATGCCGTCGGAAAAGGTAAGAAATGATTTTCTTTCTAAAGTCTGGCAAACTCAATGCTTAGCAACAACTCTGACGTTGCTAAACAACAAAAAGGTCTATTTTTTCACCACGTAATGAATGGTTGAAACAATAAAGAGTTCTAGTATTCTTTTACGTTTCTTGTTTTACTTTTTAGAAAATCGTGATTAAAGATTTATTCATCCCTAATTGATATAAAAATCCATAGCAACAACCTCTATATGTTATTTTGATGCGTAGCAGAACAAAAAAATCCAGATTTGTCACCACGAAAGCACGGACGATTTGATTTTCAGGCAGGGGGAGGGGGAGTGAGGGGCTTGGATATATTTTTTTTAAATTGGCTCGGATTTTTGCTAAATTCTCTGACCAGCACCTGAGATGTAAAAGTAATCTGGCCCTCAACATGCCCCCCCCCCCCCCCCCCCCNCCCCCCCCCACGAAAGTCAAATGGTCCGTGCTTAATGGGACAAAATGATCCCGAGGAACATGTATATACTAAATATATACTAAATATTATAGTGTTAGAAGAATGAGGAAATGGAAAACTAAATAGCCAAATGAAATTTTGGGCTTTTTGCAATAACCTTTCTTTGTGATTTATTGCTTAATATCCGTGATTTATCACCATTTAAAAAAAACTATCGTTATTTAGCCGTGACATCTGTTTCCTTGATATGACCATTTGGAAAATATGCTAAGATAATAATGAAAATCATGCTATAGTATGGGATATATATGTTTTCGTTTGATGATGTTCACACAAGCAGCCACAGTTGCGTTGTTCGTAAACATTAGCAACCAAACATGCCGATGAACGCTATTCTATAACGGTAGTATCAAAAATACAGAATAGAATTGTCAACAGTCAAAATCCAAACGACAAAAAGACAAAGGAGGTGCATTTAAGCCATTTTGCAGAGATTTTATTGCGTGGACATTCCTTTTAAGCTAAATGTTGTTGTTATTTATCCATTGTATGTGCTATGTGTTTATTGTCTTAAATGTATGTTATGTTTGCTTTATAACTGCTTAATATATTGTTTTATATGTATGCTTTGTTTGTCTTATGATTGCTTATTTTGTTCTATGCATGTACTTGTTATTTCTTCGGTAAAAAGCCCTATAGAGCTTATGTTAATTGTTATAACTAACCGAATTTCAAATAAATCTTTCTAATCTTATCTTTGGGTATGATATTACATCTAAAGGACACCAAGAGAAAAATCCACTTTTTTTTGTTTAGAGTGTAAAACATTTTAGCACTTGCAAATTGCACTTAGTTTTTACTTCTGTTTTTTTTCTCATAATTGGTACTACAAATGTTAGGTTGTGTATTTTATGATCATTTTCAAAATTTATCAAAATCTACCAACAATCTTTCAAGTTGCAAATAAAATGGTTCAAATTGGTATGTAGAAGTATAAAAATTCCAACTTATTTATTACACAATGACAATGTATCTAACAGCGGTCTGTTGAAACATTTCTTGATGCGATTACTTAGTAAATGCATTTGAAAAATTGGTCCACCGAAGGGATAATTATAGGGGAAAGTGGTCATACCTCTGTTGTTGTCATTTAGGAGCTCCTATATACACTAGCTTTATCACATTACATATTATAGTCGATTCAAACAAGTGATGAATAAACATCGTTTTAAGCTCGACATGGGATGTTGTCTCCTTGACATTTACCTCATTTCATCTCTTTTTCATATCTTTCGAAAAATTTATGCTAAGCAATATTCTATATATATGCTCGGTTGCTAAGCGAACAGAAAAGTCGAAATTTTTCACTTCACCTGTGGTGCTTTAGACCAGTTAAGACTGGCATTTTTCAATATGTCTGAAAAAAGCATCCATTCAAGAGATATGTGCTTGTAGGTGTGGAAGACGCAATGAAAGAAGTGAATAAACAAAAAAAAACTTAATTAGTACCTGCCAACCTTTGTTTATATGTATACTGCTTAAGAATCAGGAATGTATTTTTGTTGAAAGGAATAAAAAAAACAACAAAGTACATACGAACATTCCATATTTCACATACGAGACCGAAAACGTAAGTTAATTATTGTGAGTGACAGGGCATAGTGTCCGCTTTACTAAACTGTACGAAAAAGATTGGTTAGGAGAGTATTTACGGCCTTATAAATACTTTGATATAAATACTTTGATATTGTTAGTTATCGAAACGGATCGTTACAATGTATCTATCTCACAGAGAAGTTTTACTGGATCGACATATCAAACTTGATATTATTATACCGGACTTTTCACTTACAATGTGACGGGTGCCACATGTTGAGCAGGTAACGCTTACCCTACTTGAGCATCTGACGACACTCCTGTTTTTTAAGGGCTCACACGGTTAGTGTTTTCGTGGCATTTGTATTATATTCTGTTTGTTTCGTCCTTGTAATTTATGTTATCTCTCTGTGTGTGATCCTTATATACCTAAGTATTCTGGATTTATGATTTTTTGGTTGTTGCTGTGGTATTTATTGTGAAAATTTATTCCACTGGTTTCAACAAATCAGGCATTAATCTACTGAGATCAACAAATCAGGCATTAATCTACTGAGATCACATGTTCTGTGGGGAAATAACCTACCTACTTTAAGTAAATATATGTAATTTGTCACTTTAAACTTTAATACTACCACCCAATATTTTCTTCACCAAATTTTCTTGTTGAGATTTGGAAAATTCGAATCAGTTTCTACCCAGACTTGTAATTTTACTTTGTCTAGATATATAAAATTAACTGAAACCTCGAACACGCATAAATTGTCTTTCATTTCAATCTTTTATTGTCTGCATTTAGTAATTTTAGAAAATTATCTAGAGTGAAAAAAAAACAGGAAAAAAAACATGGAAACTTAAGATGGTTGCAGTGGCCTATGTGGCATATTTATCTAGATTCAGTCTCTTTCTCTTTGATGCGTGTGATCTTTGCAATGTGGAAAAGCGCCTCGGAATATTTACATTATGCTAAGTACTGTTACCAAAATAAAATAAAAGACTTTGTTTCTTACTCCATGAATAATATTCAAATGAAATACATGTAGTTTAATTGTCCAATTTTAGCTAAAATTATACATAATTAAAAAGACAATTGTTCAGAGAACAATTGCAAGGTCTTTCCCAGTCAATGTTGTCTTTACTGTTATGTTTTGTCATGTCACATGTTTCAAATCATCTTGTTGAGATGCACATTGTCTCCAATATATTAGAGTAGCAATTTCTAATCGTTTTAAAGATTTTACGATAAAAAAAACGTAAAAATTGGCTATGACCTTGACCGATGACCTTGATGACCTTTGACCTTGGGATCAAATTGAAGGTCTCTCCTTGCTGATTAATTTGATATGTTACATGACCATACTATCTGTAAAGGTTTAAAAGTTATACGCAAAAAACCTATTTCTGAAACGCGTCAAGGGCAATAACTCTTCAGGGAGTCATCGGAGAGCTTCGCTCCAAATGAGACAAATGTAGCCCTTGACATGATGAACATTTTTGCTGATATACTTTTTCAGCCATCTATTACGGTTTCCGAGTTCATCTGATAACAAGGTCAAAGGTCAAGGTCAAAGGTCACCGATGACCTTCAACCTGGTACTCAAATTGAAGGTCTTTTCATGCTGATCACTTTAAACATATATGTTTACTATATTATCTGTAAGCGTTTAAAAGTTATTCGCAAAAAACCGATTTACCGAAACGCGTCAAGGGCTATAACTCAAAAACGGTTCATCGGAGAGTTTTTGTTCAATTGAACAAAATAAAGATCTCAATGAGAGGAACATTTTTGCAATATAAT
>MJUU01017268.1:78569-149573 GCA_002080025.1 Modiolus philippinarum | reverse complement strand
AAAAAAAAAAAAAAAACAAAAAAAACAAAAACAAAAAAAAAAAAAAAAACAAGGAAATTCTTTGTACAGCTGTTATGAATAATTTTGTCTGTCCTGATAGCTACCGTTGATGTTAATTTGGAAATTTGAGATTTTGCAGTTTTGTTAAAAAAATTATATAAGTTATTTGAAAAGGTGACTGATTCACCTATGCCAGTGTATTTTAGAAGTGTAAAAATGGGCTTAGCTCAACGTTTCTATCCTACATGTATCTGCAATGTCCCAATGATGTTAAATCACATTTTGTCAGAAAAATGAAATTGCGTCTATAATATCGGAGTCATAATTGTTACTTGTCACTGAATTGTTTCGGCTGAAATAAAACATAGAAGACGCCAATGAACATTTTGTAATTCTACTAGATCTTCTAGGAGTATTCGGTAAATTAACAAGTTCTGGTTCGTCTACATCAGTCAACACTGACACTGGTGTATAACCATGGCTTATAACTGACAAACGTGATACTGAGTTTGATATCTGACCATCGATACCACTTGATGTTTTTGTTTCCCGTCTGACGGAATATTTCCTCTTGCAAAACATCTTGTCAGCTGACAAATTTTGCATAACTATGCTTGTTTGAAAATCTTCATTTACGTCATCGTCATCAGCACTTGTCCCAATAAATCTTGGTGGAATCCTTTCTGTTCCTCTCTGCTGTGGCATGGATGAAAGCTTAATTTTCATAGAATTGCAATCTTCACTTCCAATTTTGTTCCCATTTTCATTGCGGTGATATTCATCTTTTGTCATTCTTGGATTTCTCATTTCCTTGTTTATTCCCCTTTCTGTAGTCGTCTCCTCTTCTGTTTCTGACAATTTAGCACACCCAAGACAGGATAGTACAAAAGCTCTTCTTGGGGACTGCAACATGCCAAAATTGACAGGATTGAAAATGATCAATAAATGTTTAATAGTCCAGTACGTTACATTTAGAGGATACAGGTTTTTATTAAACAAATTTATATGGAGTACCAGAAATTCAACAAAGTAAACAAACAAACCAGGTATGACCAAGGTAAACATTTGGCTTGATGTAAGGTAAAGTATATTTTTCTGCAATTGCCTATTCGCTTCGGAAATTATTTGTCTACGACTTGAAACGAGAACGAACGATTTTCCAAATGTAACTACTTGCAGGCATGTGATCGCAGTTACGGGAATCTCTTTTGCAACTACGTGTAACATCTTGATAAAAAGAGCTATGTTCAGTGAAGGTGTGATTTTGCTAAAGAAGATCAAAACTCCATACCCTGATGTAAACAAAACTGATAATGCCAGTATTAATATTACGACTTTCATAACTTTTCTTGATTCTTCGTTTAAATTTCTTGGATTTTGGACATTGATCAGGACTCTATAGCGTCCTACATTGATGACAAGGTAAATCCACAGATATGATCCGTCTAACAGAAACATAGCAACATCTGAAAAAAGAACAATTGAAAATAGTCAAAACATATCTTTAGAAAACATTTACGTGTCTCAATGTTAAAAACATTAAATTTATTTTTGGTGCTTTTACATTACATATTAAAACTTTCCGTAAAATTCCGAAAAAGGCTTTTTGTTTGAATGGATTACACCCGAACATATCACGGGAATTAAAAACTTGGCTTTATTGCATATCAAACCAAATACTCAGAAGGCCTGAAATCGCAAAATACATAATGCTGATAAAGTACTTCCAATAAGAAAAGCCCAACCCCGCAATGCCAGAATTTTGCACAATGGGAATATTCCTCAAGTTAAAACAAATTAGTGAAAACAGATAAAAGTCGAAATAAAATAGGCTTTCAGGGTCAGCACCGAAGAACCTCTCCACTATTTTTGTGTTACTACTTTGTCACAAAATAATGTTAAGTATATGTTATTGCATTGCAATTTACATCATATTGCCGAAACTTTAAAAGTAAAGGAACATAGTTAATATGTCATCTAGATTAGCTGTATCGTTTTTTTTTTATTTTATCAGTCTTTATGAAGCATACAGTAAGGAAATCGACCACATTCAAATCTAAATTTGGAGAACCTACATATTTTAAATTTTTGAAAAGATGCCTTACGTTGTCAAAAATGAACGGAAAACACTTTTCATTTGTTGTATATTTAATATGCAATATACGAAATAATAAGGTTACTTACCAAAAATAGTTTCCATCTGGTCTCCGGAGAATAAATCTTTGTATTTATTCATTATACATCTGACTAGGAGCTGAATTCCATTGATGGTTGATATTATACATGCTACAATGATACTGGTATTAGTAACAACGCGTCTAGATTTAGTTTTTGTTGTTGCTCGTATAAAGACAATATTAACAAAAATTCCAAAAACTGCCATTACCATGTAAGGCCACCATGTTTCATTCGACAAATTCATGATGGTAGTGGAGTAAAATATGAAAATGTGCTGTTTTTATTCAAGCTTTTATATGTGTGAAACACATTGGTAGGTGTCACATCTTCAGTTACTATGTGCGAAAGCGAAATGTTATAAAACGTCACAAAGCTTAAGTAACTATTTTTAGAATGCTTATCTGAAAAACATTTACCAAAACTAATACAAAAGCAAATGGAAAGTAAGGTAATCAATCAAGAAACTAAAAAATACAAAAAGAAATAATAATAATAATAAATAAATAAACGGCAAATTTGATGTAAACTAAACGAATACAACATAACTAATTAAAATCAAATCCAATAGACTTGTAACATCTCTAGTCTAAACAGTAATACAACGACAGTTTGAAAAAAATGACAATTAAGGGGGTAGACCTGGGGTAGGAGGAGATAACTCTGTTTTTCACTTTTTTATTACTTACGCAAACAAATAGAATCATTACAATAGGTATTATCAAAATTTTAAAATTGTAAATTTTTCTTCCACACAGCAAATAAATATTAATTTTGTCATGAAAACAAATACTTAACATCCAGTTATTGATAATGAGTGCAATGCTGTCCAAAGATAATGAAAATATGTAAAATTTGGATTTCTTCCAAGGGAGGTAATTTATAGCACAGATTCAGCAATTTTATTGATTTTTACCCACTTTATTCTAAATTAAGAAAAAATGCGACGGTAGAATTTTCTAAAATTTTAATATATCTTAAATATACTAGTTTTCTTTCTATTCTCAGTTTTTTTGTGAAAATTAAACGACATAATTTTTTACAAGAAGTGTTTAATAGTGATCAAAATAGAGTAAAAATTTCAGCCGATACTATTCAGAACACCCATATATTTCACTTCAAACTGGTTAAATTTACTATCATTATTCATGCTTACTTTCACACATGTCTAAACTACAGAATGTTGCATTTGAAATAATTTTAGCTCAAATACAAATCTAATTAGAGCCAATTTTATACACCACAATCAAGCCCTGAACGGACCAAATAATATGAGGAAACAGGGTATCTTTGATGACCACTAGACATAAAACAGGACGGTAAAAATTGTTGAAAATTGCTGAAAGTCGACATGATAATGTGTAGTTTTAATACTGAAAATATTAAGAAAATTAAACGAGTGGAAAAATTTAGGCTTCCCCAGGTCTACCCCGTTAAAGTATAAGTATGCACAATTTCAAGAACAAACAAAATGTATTCAGACAAAACAAGATATATCAATATGATGAGTATTTCGACATACTAAACAAAACTACTAACAGTGTGAACCTCTCTCAAAGGCAGTGGTATCGTCAGGTGTTTTGGAGCAATAAACAAGATCTGAAAATTATTATGTACAAAAAGACATTCAAATCAGATAATAGTACTGAAATTGGTCTCTCAATTGATACTGCCGTTTAATACTGACTATTCTTTCCTTACTGAAATTTAGTGTTTGATTTTATTTTGTAATGTTTTACAAGTAGACTAGGCTCCTTGAGATTAGGTGCACCGGTAGAGTAAGCATCTCTTGCTTCGCATAAGACTACCTCCGTGATGAACAAGTGAAATCCGGTAGTAAAGTCTAATCCAGTAGAGTGAACAACAATAATGCTTTTACAGGGAATGATATGTTGTCCCATAGCGGTCCACAAGATCGTGATGTCGACCGTAAAACTTCAAAAGTGATGATGTCAAGTAATGGTTTAAGTAGCCCATTGGTGAGCAATATATTGAAAAGGGGAGATTTGGCTACCCAATTACAGGACTAACCCTACCGCACTATCTAGTGCCGGTGCTAAGTCAGGCTGTCCCGAGTTCCTACGTTGTTTACATTTTACTTTTGGCTTTGACACACTTCGTAATAAATATCATTCACCTAGCATTTGGAGTTATTATGAAATATATAATGCTTGACTTGTCCAGATCGATCTCGCACGACTTTATGCCCGTCCGGAAGCACCCAGTAAAACTTAATGCATATTAGAATGGGACCAAGGACGATCATACATCAAAACTATTGACATTTATTGACGACGTCACCGCTGATGTACTTTGTACGCTAAATAACTAGGTATCATTTGTTGTTAATTTTGTCGCTGGAGTTAAAACCTGAAATGAAATGCAACATTTATATAACGACAGCTTTGATTGGTCAGTACTGACTGTCAATTCTACCATCTACACACCTTTTACGTCGTAGGTTCCCCGTTTAGTCTGGTTCCTTGTATTATTACAAATACACAAGTTAGAAATAGAACATGAAATAAATTAACGGTTTTTAATTGCATTACAATCGCAATAACAGTACATTTACCCCATTGCCTTTCTTTTTCATATTATTTGAATACACGAGGGGGTCAATCTTGATATGACGGTCAAAATATCCGTTCACAGGCAACGCTACGCGTCGCCTGTAAACTGCATTTTGACCGTCAAATCTTCGATTGACTCCCTCGAGTATTCAAATAATGTACTGTTATTGCTTAAATGAAATGAAGGGCTTATTCGGTTTATATTGACCGTTTATCGAGATCATCAATCTTTATCTAAAAATCCGGTTAATGATGTAATATATTGATATAGTTAATCAATGGTATGACCCGGAGCTATAAAGATTAAGGACAGATAGAGTGAGGGCAAACATAACATTCAACGAAAATTTAGAAAAATAAATAGCATGCTTAAAATGTGAAATAAAACACCAAAGTATTTCACATGTCTTGTTTGGAATATTTTTGCTTTAAAGAAGTTTGAATGGATTTATTGTTATGTGCGTGCATTCCCACCCCCCCCCCCCCCCACCCCAATAGAGTTATACCTATATGTTTATTACTCTCCTGGAAGTCTGGAAATTATTCTTTACCACTCGCGTTTGGATTTCGTTTTTCCATAAGAAGAAGTCCTGTTTTTAGTATTATTATTCCAACTTATTCAGCAAATGGCGGTCTACAGTTCATAACTCATTCGGAATTATACATGTAGTTTATTTATTTTGTACAACGAATTTTTAAACATTACTGTCTCAAAAATTCATTGACCAAAGAGTACTGTAGCAATCGTTACTTTTCTAGTCATCAAAGTTTTCAGTAGGTCAGTTAAGGCCAGTTAGCAAAATTTCTCTAGATTGTAGATTTTCCTTCAGTTTGAAAGAAATTAGTAGTGTTTCCATATTATACCAAGGTAAAAGTCCAAGAAAGCCTTTTCCCGCCAGTTTTTAAAATGTGAAATATCTTGAAACAAGATCCATAACTTATCAATATTTTTAGCTGATTTTATTCCTTTCCCAATGCTCTTTCAATTTATGGGATCATAGATTTTTTAATTTCCCCGTACTTTATCCTTAAATACATCCAAGCACCATATATGACTTACGGTGCATGCATCTCAACATGTGATGAAAATTTGATTTACAATTAAAATGTTGTAAAAATGATTTTGACTGGTTGATAGTTGATAATGCTGCCACCTGACAAAATATGCCACTTTTTGAATAACTTGTTTTATAAAAGAGAAATGATTACACAGAAGAGATAAGGGAAAAATCTCATTTTTATGATTTTATCAAAAATATAACCGGTGACCCCTATTTTTCATTCGATATTTCCAAAGAGATTTCAATAAAATTCTTTATGCTACAATTTCATAAAAAAAAAAAAAAATAAATAAACCTCTATCGTTTTATTCACATGAACATTTCTTAAAATGTGTTTTCTCTTTATATAGACTATATAAAAAAGTTCAAATCTTGCTATTTTGCGGAAGCTTATCCTGGAAAAACGAGATATGTCACCTATTGATGATTTAATAAAATTTTTAATAAACATTCAGTCACAGAATATAAGAAAAATCTATCGTAATGCAGAACATAAATTCACAGTAAATTTTAGTCCCCCTTATTACCCTAAGATCGAGGAAGTTTTCATTGTCAGTTGTAGTTTGAAAGGTGCTGCATGTAAAGCATATTATACTGAACACTTAAATGGTGAATAAAAAGATATGGAGTAAATGCACATGAGACAAAGTCTCTACAAATACATGGTAAAAACAAGCAAAGGAACAACGCTTTTATTGTTGTTCTTCATCTTGAAGTCACCATGAGGCCTTCAACAATGAGCTTTGCTCATACCTCATAGTAAATTCAAGACGGCTCCTAGCACCGGTTGAAGCGGAATTCTTTGCTAATTGTCGAGCAACGCTACATCCATGTCTTTCTTGGTCAAAGGTGTGGGATTGTCAACAAAAATCAATTAAACTGACAAAGTGCTCTTACAATCACTGTCATCCTTTGCCCGACAAAAGCACTAGTGTCTTAAGCTAGTGGAAAACTACAACATATAGACAAAGTTTTTTTTTATTTTATTTTATTAATTTTTCCCCGTGCGAGAGATTGTGCTCTATTTACATTTCAGTTATGGTGTATTTGTGCTTGAGAGAATTTCTCATACGGAAGCACTATATCATACTTCCAAATTTTGGCATTTTTATTTTTTGCAATATGAAATTGTTATTCTGACAACCTGTTTATTGTGCCCACATCTCATTATTTTATACCGCCAAGTTTTCTTACTTTTGACTCAATTAGTGCCTTGTGGTTGTGTAAGTGTTGTGGTTGTCTTCTGGTTGTCTATTTGTCGGGCAACGGCTTACAGCGATCGTAAGAACACTTTGCCACTTAATTTATTTTTCTTGACAATCTGTGTAAAAATTTCAAGATGTTCCAACACGTTTTACTAAAAAGGGTTAAAGAAGATATTCATATTTAGTGATAGGTAAAGATGGGTCCTATTTTGTTAAACATCACACTGATTCACACAAAAAGTATACAGAGAAGGGTGTCATTGTAATGCTGGAATTCATGATTGATAACATATTAGTAGAATTTGGAGGACAAGTTTTCCAGCAGACAATAAGGATACCTACGGGGACTAATTGTGCGCCACCTTTAGCAGATTTGTTTCTTTATTTGTATGAAAACATGTTCATACAAGGGCTAGCTCAGAAAAAAGACAATAAGCTAACCAAATCCTTTAATTTCAGTTTCCGTTATATAGATGATGTTCTTTCATTGAACAACCCTCAATTTAAGAATAACCTTCATCTTATATACCCAAAATGAACTCGAAATTAAAGGGATCACTGATACACCATCATCAGCATCATGCCTGGACCTATACTTCTACATTGACAACTCTGGACGACAAGCGCGATGATTTCGACTTTCCAACAGTGAACTTCCCGTTTTTGAGCAGCAGTATTCCCACTTCTCCGGCATATGGCGTGTACATTTTCAATCCCATTCGCTATTGCCGTGTCTGTAGTTTGTAAAGCGATTTTGTCAACGGAACGAAATTACTGTCCCAAAAACTTATGCATCAAGCGGGTATGTTCAATCACTGTTGCAATTGTCACTACAGAAGTTTTACTGTCATCACCATGATTTTACAGACCACTACAATGTTTCTGTTTCACAAATGAAATCTGATATCTTTGGGTAGATCCAGAGTTTGTTACCGGACTGACTAACACTGACTGTGACAAAGACTGAATTTTCACTGGCAGTGTGACAAGTGCCACGCCTGGAGCAGATCATGCTTACCCTTCCGGAGCACCTGATGATACCTCAGTTTTTATAGGGGTTCACACTGCTAGTGCTTTAGTTTTGTGGCGTTCTTGCATTTTTGTTATTTGTTTTATCTTTGTCATACTATCTCAATTAGTGTTGCTGTGAATTGCCGTGATTTTGGATTTATGGTTTCGGAATTTCCTTTCCTCGTTCTTGCTTCGGTATTCGTTTGCCGACATATTAGGAGATATATATGTTTATGAATTTGAAGGTGCAAAGTAACACACGTTACTGGTGTATTTGTTTTGTTGTTTGGTGCAATAAATGGATTACAAACAGCATGGAGGCAGTATTGCTCGACATTAAGCAACGAATTCCGCTCAAAGCGGTGCTAGGGGCCGTCTTGAACTAACTATGAGGTATGAGCAAAGCTCATTGTTGAAGGCCTCATGGTGACTTCTTGATGAAGAACAACAATAAAAGCGTTGTTCCATTGCTTTGTTTTGCCATGTATTGCCATGTATTTGTACAGACTTTGTCTGATGTGTATTTACTCCATATCCCCTCATTGCTTATTCGATTGTTGGTTTCCAAGTTCTGATTTGATCAAAATATGGTAACGAAAATATACTTCTCTGTATTTCTCATGGTACCTGAAGACATCAACACTGGTCGTTTTATTTCACATATCTTGCATCTCTTAACAATTCTTTTATAAAAACAGCTCATTTATACAGTCCTCTTTATTACCAATACGTTATTTATTGAATGAAACCTCCTTTTTAAAAACCGTTAAACCGACGATTTTTCTTTCATTCAGTGTTTTGTTATGTTGAAGATTTATATAAAGTACAAGTTGTATTTCAATATTGAGTGTGTGGAAGTAAATATAATTCATTCTATCAGTTTTTATACATCTTTGAGTTTATGGTCTTCCAAACGTTTAGATTTTATCTGCACTGAAGAGACATAAGTTGTCGAAATGCGCATATGCAGAATTTAAATTCACAGTAACCTCGGTATTTAGTTATTCGTTTGACGTCGTTATATTCCAGGCGAAAATCACACATTTTCGTAAACATATTTTGTCTTCTTATACTAAAAATTGTTCAAAATGTCAAAATGTCGTTTAATTCGCACCGAATGCCCCACCTGGGGAAATGTTATTTGATGTCAGAAAAAAGTCTTGATTCAGTGATTCATTTTATTTTATATAAAACGTGTCAGAAGAGAAATTGCCAGAAGCTTGACTTATTTTGATTTGGAAAATTAAACTTACGTCTTCCGCAGCTGCACATTTTTAAAATACCAAACAATAAAAGAAATACACAACTAACTTGTATTCTTTGTACCTTCAAACTCATAAACCAATATATCTTATAATACTTGTATGAACATCTTGAAATTTTTACACATTGTTTCTCATATCAAAGAGACAAAAATGAAGCATTTTTGAATTCTTAACCTCTCTTTCTATCAAAAAAGCTTTTTACTAAAAAAATGATTGAAATACTGAATTTTAGAACCTTTTGTAATCCTACTTGTATGATGTGGTAAAAATCACTGTATTGTAAATTTAAATACTACAACTTCAGAACAAGCCCATTCTGAAAAGAGCATTTTTACAAATTTTTGTTTTCTAACACCTTCAATGGAAACTGTTGCTGAAACTGTAAAATTAAAAAAAATTTTGACAAAAATCGAATTGCTTATTCTCGACATTTCAAATTAAAAATACATAAAAAAAAAGGGCTAAAATATACAGGGAGATCAGAAATATTTAATCAGTGGTGCGTTTCTTCTGTGATTGAGTATAATTTTCAACTAGCACGTTTCATTCAATTAAATTTTGCACAGGACTTTTACAACTGTATTTCAGTATTTTGTTCAAAATGTGTGAAATAAACTGACCCGTGTTTGACGACTTCATGTACCAGTTGATGATTGAAGAGAAGAGGACATATTCGTAATATATTTCTATTGAATCCCAGAATTGAAATATGAAATCCAAACATAGAACTGTCCCACCAAAGTTGCCAAAAACAGTAAAAACTCAATTAATTATGCTTTATGCTTTAGATTCCGTGTTTTTGTAATTAATGTAGAACTTTGTGAAAAACCAGACGGGTATAAAAAACCCAACAAACAAAACAAAACAAAGAAAGAAAAACAACACAAAAAGACCCCCCCCAAAAAACAGAAACAAAATATATGAATAAAATAACAACAAAAACAAAAAGCAAAACCGCGACAACAACAATAAAAACCAAAAACAAAAACAAAATAAATAGCACATAAGGCAAAAACAAATTAATAAATAAGAAATGCAACAAAAACAATAACAAAAATCAAACCATCAAATAAAGGAATACAAAGGGACAACTACAAAAAAAAAAAAAAAAAAAGGTTTTGTAACGGTTATCATTAAAATATTTAAATATTTCATAATTTCAGAATGTACCATGAGGTTTACTTTTAAATTGTACTCATCTTTGCAGATAAAGTAAAAAAAAAAAGTCCAGTGCATGTTTTTGGGGATGATACTATACTTCGTTGCACGTTTAAGTGGTATCTTTTTATTTGCTATTTACATAAATTTTAAAATCTATACAGAAACGTAAAAGCTCAAAATCTTTATAATAATTTTTTTGAATCAACACGATACATTTTATCACATTCGTTTCGGTGCTGTAGAAGACTTCCAAAGTTGCAAATTTATTTCAAGATGAGCTTGAAGAAGTGCGGAATAAATGGTCATCGTTTGACGTCTTCAGATACCAGGCGTTAATTGCACATATTTAGACATTTTCGTAAACATGTTACGTCATAAAAGGACTAAAACGCGTTCAAGATACCAATATACCGTTCAGTGTGCATATCCAAATACTTTTATTCCTCAAGACTGATGAATCTGGATGTGGAACAAAACTTTACGACAAGCAAGATGATTTCGATTTTCCAAAAGTGAACTTCCCCTTTTAGAGCAGTAATATTCCAGCATTCTCTTCATGCGTGTGCATTTGAAATCGCAATTATCGTGTTTCAACTCTTTACATCGATTTTGTCAACAGTACGAAATTACCGCGGTCCTTAAACTGATACACCAAGTATTTGTTCAATCACTGTTACAATTGTCATTCTAGACGTTTTACTTTCGTCATCATGATTTGATAGATCATTTCCCAAATGAGAATAGACTTCTCTATAAGACTAGCCGTGTGAACCCCTTTGAGTAGATTCAAAGTTTATTGCCGAACAGACACACACCGAATATGAAAAAACCCGGACTTTTCGTTGAATAAAGAATTTCTCCGTTTTTGCTTCGGTATTTGTTTGTCGATGTAATTATACTTAAATTAAGGATTATATGTTTTGTTGTTACAGCTACTGGGTTGGTGAATACCTTCGAGGACTAACAGTAGTAATAAATAACAAAAGTACCGAGGTTACTGTGAATTTAGTTTCTACATATGCACATTTCGACAAGTGATGTCTCTTGAGTGCAGATCAAATCAAAAGATTTGGAAATCAATAAACTTAAAAAGGGCGGCAGTAGAATACAGAAGGAACAAACAAAGAAATAATATATATCAAAGTCCAGAAGCACAAACATCAACGGCAAGAAAACCTAACACTCGACACGCCCATAAGGCAGCTAGCAAGAAGACTGCTCGTGTACTTGCAAAACGAAATTAGGGATTTTGGACATTTTAACTCGATCCAACCATTGATGTTTGATAGTGTTCAGATAACTATGTCCCTACACAACAGTAAATTTTTGAATAACTATGAAAAAGAAAGGAAATTGGGTAAATGTCAAGGAGACAACATGCCACATCCAGGTTTAAACGACCCAAAACAAACATCTAGGGGTCACCGTACGGTCTTCAACACAGCGAGGAACCTCACACCATATAGCAAGCCCTAAACGGCCCCAAAAAGGTAAAAAAGTGAATAAATCAATGGAAACAAACCATAAAACGTCCATATTAGATAATGAAATACGATGTAAAAACAAAACTACTCATGGTGACTTCAAGATAAAGAACAGCAATAAAACGTTGTTCTATTGCTTGATTTAACTAATGTGCATTAATTGTTTATTTACCTGTCTAGGCAAAAGACATGTCTGTGTCTCAAATGAAATGGACATTTTCAGCTAGATTTCACGTCTACACGGATTGGACATAACCGGTTTTTGACTCAACCCTAGATTAACTCACTGATAGTGTGACGGGTGCCGCTAGCGTAGCAGGACATGCTTACCCTTCCGGCCTACCTATTGTCACTCCCGGTTTTCATGGAAGTTCACACTATGAGTGCCTTAGTTTTTGGTGTCGTCTTTTTATTTCCGTGCATTGTACCTGTCTCACGTCCTTGTTTTGTCTTTGTTTTTCTCTGTTGCTGTTTTTGCCATGTCTTTGGATTTCGATTTTTGTGGTCTTCGCTTCCCTTTGTCCTTCGGTATTCTACTGCCGTTGTTTAAAAAAATATTTGTTGAGACAATATGCAATGGGGGTAATTACAAAATTGCCGAACAGACTTGTCAAGAGCCAAAGTCCAAAAGGCAAATAGACAAAACAGCTGCAAAACCACTGGGTCAACTACAATGGTCCAAACTTTGTTACAACTCTTGTTTTTTTAAATCAAACTCACGATATAAACTGACATTTAGATGTCAAATAAAATAGAACAAAACCGTCAGTCTACAACATTTTACTGAAATATATTTGTGATGAAGAGGACTGTTACATTTTAAAACATTTATTTCAGTATTTTGGATAAGCGGAAGAGGTGTGAAATTAAACTTGTTAAATAACATTCATTTGACATCTTCAGATGCCATGCGATAATTACACATTTTTGTAAACATGTTTTGTCTTTATATAAGTAAAAACTCGTTCAAGACGGAAAAAATATCGTCCACTTTGAATGGAATGTCTTCATCTTGAGAACTTGTAATAATAAAAGGACAGTAAGAATCCCCAACAAACGAAAATTTCAAGTACATAAATGAAAACAATAATCCCGGATGTGTGTCTATAACGTGTGATGCGTGTGAAGGCAAAATTGAAAGATTTAAAGTATGTCGCAAATTTTTCTTTATATATTGTCATTGTTTATTTAAACAGGATCTTAAACGATATTTGCTAAAAAAAAATCACACACACACACAAAAAACCAAACAAAACAAAAACAAAAACAAAAAATAAACAAAATTAAAAAAAAAACAACAAAAAAAAAAAAAAAAAAAAAACAAAAAGAAAAGAAATACAAAAAAAACAAAAACCAAATACAAAATAAAAAAGATACAAAAAAAAACAAAAAAAATAAAAAAAAAACAAAAATAAAAAAAAAGAAACAAAATACAAGAAGAAAGATAACAAACATTACAAAACAAGGTATAAAATACATGTGGTACATTCGAAAAGATATAACAAGAATCTCCACATTTGTAGTTATAGGTAGTGAGTTTTGTAATCCAAATATTCAACTGCCAACTTTCAATACTAAATATGGCTCTTAATGTTTTTGTTTCTGCTTATTCGTGTGCGTATGTGTGGAAATGTTGCAGTACATTGTTAAACAGAAACAAATTATGATTAAGATAAGTAATAGTGTTGTGTATTTAGCTGTTGATTTTGCTACGATTATCAATGAAAACATTTGACAGGTTTCTGTAAGGTACTTATAAATAAAGATACAGTGAATGTTTTAAACCTTTTCCATGCTTTCGTGCTATGTACCATTTTATGTTTTACGTCTTAGTAATGTTAAGCAATATCTTTCTTGTAATAATATTGAAATACAATTTCTCATACTTCGATACGCAAAAGCAAATTTCATTATTCGCAGCACTACATTTTATATAAGAGTTTCAATTAACACGTTTAGTATGCACTAAATGTCAAAACACTTTTGTCCAAGCAAAAACATTTTCATATTATATCATTAAGCCCCAGTCACACTGTCACAAAATTTATGCGTAGTATGTACGTACTCAAACGTACTAAACCGTACTAAGAACGCCCTGAAGCGTAGTGAAACCGTACCCATGTTGTGTCTCTATTTTTTTTCGCCTTTTTGGTTTCTGGTGTTGCCATTGTCCTTGGATTGACGGTTCGGTTCTCACTTACTCTAATGCGTAGTGAAACGTAGCATAGAGTTGCCAATACGTTTTACTACGTTTAAACTAGGTTCTGCTACGTTTTAGTACGTAAGATTAGGTTTAAGTCTACGCATGGCCTCTTTTCCTCACGGTTTACAATGTATTATCACGTACTCATACGTATTGCTGCGCTTTGCTACGTATATCTACGTTTTGAAGTAGTGTTTAAATTACCATATCTTCACTCTTTTTCTCCTTCCTCTTTTGTTTTATTTCTCACAGTTTTTTTAAAATAATAGTGACCTTTTACAGTATCTTTTCATGCTGCAACTAACATTCTGTTTATTTATGCGAGGATTTTGCATAATGTCACAAAACTTCTTTCCATTCAATAGAAAATTTAATTTAAAGTAGTGTGCGTATGTTAGCCTTGCGTTTATGCAAATAATTGGCAGTATCAACTGCTGAGCATACCATACCTGTGGAACAGTGGAACATTTATCAATATGAAAAAGACTCGACATAGGTAAAGATGCTGTCGTCACGAAATTTTCTACATGTATGTGTCTGTATGTTTAAAATATCTTACACTTGTCACATTTTGCACCGACAATGTTCTTGTCATTGGCTCTGCTGTGAAGTTCTGAATAATTTGTACATTCCGCTTTCAATTTTGATTTCAATATGGTGTGTTAAATATATTATTATTACGTTTTTTTGTTTGGAGGTTACGTTTGTACATTTTATTGAGAATTTGTTCTCTATCAGCTTCTACACATATTTCGGTATATGAGTTTCCATATATTTTGTTTCGATCTGCAGTGAAGAGAAATGCGGATATGTAGAAACGAAATTAAAACAACTTCTGTATTTTCCAATGCCTCTGATAATGGACTGTTAGTCCGTTCTCGTGGGTATTCACAAATTCAGTAGCTGGTCTGTATACCGATTTTATTTGGAAATTTGCAACATCTTAATTTAAACAAATTTTTGTTCAAAACTGAAGAGTATCTCCCTCTCGCACAACTCTGTTCTTAGCTGATTTTTTCTTTAGTTTTTAAATCTTTTCGGTCACTTGCTCTCTATCAGCTTTTACACATATCTCGGTTTATGGATTTCGGAATGTTTTGATTTGATCTTCGCTGAAGAGACATAAGCTTTCGAAATGTTCATATGCAGAAACTAAATTAACAGTCCTGTAGGGTGCAGCCATAAACCCTCGCCAAGTTAACTTGAATTAGTCATAAAAGCTCCTCAAAGGTAACCTAGGACCGTTTGTTTTAAGTTAATTAGACCCGCAATAGAGCAGTAATAAACACTAATCTTTATAAACTTTAAAGAATTTCTCATACGTTTACTTATTCATTTATTTTTTTTCAATTTGGCTGTTCAATATTTTTATTCTTTTTACTTAAAAGTTATTATATGTACACACGACTATTTCTACCATTTCAACTTAAGTTACACTACAAGGTTTGCCTTCATCTATTTCGATGTACCCTGTGTTGTCTATCGTTTTTGTTTTGTCCTTATTTTAGCCTCTCGTCGGGCTACAAAATGACACATTTGTAAGCAGGCATTGCCCGGTTTTACTTTTTCTTTCCTCATTGACCGCTGCCGACATGTGTTGCTTCAATGACATATTTTGGCTGCGGTTGATGTTGCTCTAAATTTTTGTCGAGAATACCGCTTAAGTGCACGCTAGGGGCCTTTTTGATCTCGCCTGAGGGGGTGAATATTGTTCACCTCTGGTTGAAGACCCTCAGGCGACATCAAGATGTGGAGAGGGATAAAAGCCCTGTCCTTGATAAACTGAAGTTTTCTATGTATCGTGTGCGTTTTTGTCACATGTACATTCACTCCATATCCTTTCATATTTTTTCTAATTAGAACTGTTCTAGAGCCCTGACTGCTCTGACCTGTGCTTGTAATAGAATCCTGACTGCACTGGCCCGTTCTTGTCATGTAGTGCTCTGGTCGCTCTAAACTGTCATAGAACCCTGACTGCTTGGACCTGACACTTCATGTATTGTTTTACTTTTACCGACTTTGAATGAAATTTACCTTATTTACTTCTTGAAATTTACTTGACTTACTTCTTGATCAAATAATTTTATCTTTTGACCAGAGCAGTTAGCATGCTAATACAGGTCAGAGCAGTCAGGGTTCTACGACTGGTCAGAGAAATCAGGATTCTATGACAGGTTAGAGCGGCCAGGGCTATGTTAATGGTCAGAGCAGTCAGGGATCTATGACAGTTCAGAGCAGTCAGGATGCTATGACAGGTAAGAGCGATCAGGGCTCTATGACTGTTGAGTGAAGTCAGGGCTATATGACTGGTCAGAGAAGCCAAGTAATTGTGGACGAGAGGTTATGTCTGCACCCTACTGTAGCTTCGGTACTTTCTGATTTAAGAATAATCGATAGTGTGTTTAAAACAGATAGTATGCCTGGAAGATAGTATGCTTTAAAACTAATGTATATTAATCAAGGGTTTTCAAAAATGAAATATGAAGGACAACAGGAAACACCTGCAATGGCTAAAAATTATAATTACACGCCACAATCTGCCAGGGAACTACACAGGAAAAACACAAAATAGACAAAAGACAAACGGGAACAACGATAGGAACTCGGGTCAGCCGGACGTGGTACCGCCACTAGCAAACGCCAGCGGTAGGGTTACCCGGTTTATGGGTACACAAACCTCCCCTTTATCTGTCCCGTTTCCCTATTGTTTAGTAAACATACGAATAAAACCCTATACAGGTAGACTACTAACTCCAAAACCCTGTTTTGAAAGACCTTCCCGAAAGAACTAGTCAGAAGGACACTTTGTAATTCTTCAAATTATCATGGTGCACCATCGCATCTTTACCATCAACGTTTAAGTCTAGGCGATGTAACATTTCGATACTCAATTTTATTCAACTTATTTTTATCCTTTCGTTACTTACTTTACTACCGGAGTTTACATGTTCAACACGGCGGGTGTCTTATTAAAAGCATGAGATGCTTACTCTACCGGTGCACCAGATCTCACCCATGGTTTTTTTATTGGGTCCGTGTTGTCCACTTTTTTATATGTGTGTGTCTTTGTTTCTTTGTTTTTCCGACGTTGCCACTGTCATTGGATTGTTCGTTTTAGACTGACGGTTCGGTTCTCACTTACTTAACCGATAAAAGAAATATAGTGCATTTAGTTTTTGGTACGGATTTCATTATGCCGTAACGCAGCATGCTCGAACTAACGGACTCATTCGATACTGACCGCTATAAAGTCTGTATCAAAAACAAAATGTCCTATATCCAATATCTAGCTGATACGTAGTGATATGTAGTAGCAACGTAATGCAACGTAGTAACACATACTGAAACCTACCATAAACGTAGCAGATCGTAGTTTAAACGTAGCAGACCGTAGTGTAAACCTAGCGAACCTTAGTAATATCCACTAAACAACGGAAGTAGAATACCGAAGGAACAAAGCACAAGATTACATCAAATCAAAGTCCAGAGACAAGGCAAAAGCAAGACCACCAAGAGACGGAAGACCAAATACACCACATACGCACAAAACACACGAACATTACATATAAAACACAAAAAACTAAAGCACTAACAGTGTGAACTCTCAATAAACAAGAGTGAACATCAGGTGCCCCGGAAGGTAAGCATGTCCTGCTCTGTGCACAGTACCCGTCACACTGTCAGTGGGTCAATCCAGGGTGAAGTCAAAACCGGTAATGTGAAATCAGGGAAGACGCGAATCTAGCTGAAAATGTCAGTTTTTATTTGTGACACTGACATTTCATATCTATCTATGATGGCGTGGTGATGGCCATAGAATTTCTGAAGGGACGAAAGTAACAAAGGCTGAACATATCCCTGACTCAGCAGTTTTTGTGACAGTGCTTTTGCTCTTTTCACAAAGTCACTGCATGTACAGCACGCTCTACAGTAAAGAATTAATTGTGAAATATATACTCCATATGCTGGGGATGCAGGTATATTGCTGTAGAGGAAGGGAAAGTTCACAATTGGAAAGTCAAAATCATCACGTTTGTCATATAATCTAGATTTCAGACGTCCATGTTCGTCAATGTATAACAAAAGGTCAAAGTATGAAGCAGAATCGGGTGTATCGGTTGTCTCTTTAATTTCAAGTTCATTGGGGTAGATACGATGTAAATATTCTTTAAATCTTAGGTTTTTAAGAGAAAGTACATCGTCTATATATCTGAAGCTGAAATTAAAAGTCTGGGCTAGTTGTTTTTGTTTCTGTTGTAAAAACTTTGCTTCATACGAAAAAAGGAAAAGGTCAACTAAAAGTGGCAGTTTACACGTTGCAAAACGTAACAGAACCTGTTCAAACGAAGACATGAAACGTGGCCACACGAAACGTAGGTTAACGTAGCTCTTGAAATGTGACAGTGTGACTGAGGCTAGATTTTGCATTAAAATGTAACTGTCAAAAATTATTTTGAAATAGGTTTTAAAAGCGTTTTTCCTGTGCTTGGATATACCAATTGCTTGTAGAGACTTTGTCTCATGTACATCTACTCCATATCCTTTCATTGTTTATATAACTGATTTATACATATCTTAAATGTTTTTGGCCAATTTTTGTCCACAGGAATCACTTTCACAGGAAATGATCACTTCTTTCTGGACAACTTTTGGATTATTTGTAGAGGTTACTCCTTAAAAAGACTACACAGTGTATACATATCTAACAAAAAAGATTACAATTGTATACAATGTGTCTTTTTAACGACCACAGATCAGTTTTAGAATGTATGCTTGGGGTGTAAACTTTGACATCTCTTCAGTTAAACTTTTTGCCACTTGGTTGACCGTTGCAATATCAGTTTTAAAAAGTTGATTGAATTTGGTCTTTTTCCTGCTACATACCGGTAAACATGTTCACAGTATTCACTGTAAATAAATTGCAAATGCATGATTAACCGTTTCTTTTCTTGAAATGATAAAATTTGAAAAATGTAATGTGTAATTTAATGTATTACTTTCATAAAGTAATTGTAATATAATGCAGTACTTTCAAAAATTGAAGTAATTGTAATTGTAATATAATGTTAAATTTTCAAATGTAATTGTAATATAATGCATTCCATTGCAAAGTAATTCGCCCCATGCCTGTGTACAGCACAACAAAATTTACTGTTTTTTGCAACTTCGGTATTTTTTGTATTTAGAACCATTGGGCCGATGCCACTGCTGGTGGACCAGAGGTCCCAAAGGGTATTCACCAGCCCAATAGTCAGACTTGTCTGACATGAACAGTTTACCCTGTGTGTTATATGAATTTACTAATTTTATCCACAATCTAACCACTTAAAAATACTGAGGTTTCATTCCGTGTATGGCACTTCGTAGATGTCCTTGGTACTGGATTTGGCTGTCAATTTATATATTTTTGTAATTGAGTACTTCTTTCTGGACAACTTTTGGATTATGGCTTTCCATATTATTTGATTTTAATGCTGCTGATGAGAGGTTACTCTTTGAAACACGTGTACAGCATAACGAAATTTACTGTTTTTTATAAAACTTCGGTATTTTTGTATTTAGCTAATGCTGCAAGAATCTGTAGTTTTTGTAGCTAGAAATATATTTGCTAATTTTTGTAGGTGGAAGTTAAAATTATTAAACAGGAAAAGATGCTTTATTCATATATACTACTAAAATAGAATTAAATACACTATCCGTTTTCTTGCTCTTCGTATTTCCTTGAATAATATCTATATAGTGTGCTTGTCCAAAGAATAATATTTGTCTATACGTAAATGGATGGTTGCTATAAGAGAGATAGAGGAATGGTAATTAAGTACAAAAAAAAAGCCCCGAAGTTGCATAAAAATTTGAGTATCTTGCAGAACTGTGTCAGATATTTTCAGTGATTACCATTGCAAACTACATTTCATAAAACTATTGCATTACAAATTTTCATCAAGTAGATGTTGATGTTTATTCACGCTTGTTCTAACGTTTGTTACTTTTTTCCTTATTTTCAATTTTTTTGTTCGTTTGTTTTGTTTTTGTTTTTTAATTAGGATTATTTGCTTTCAATCTTGTTTTTTGATAAATATTTTGTCGTCTATTTATTTTTTTCTGCTATTTTTGTATTTGTTATCAACAATAAGTCACATTAATCTTTTACATATACATACACACAGAAGCAGAAAAGTAGTTTTTGTTTTGCAGGTTGAATGTGACAAATTTGTCTTTGGATTATATTCTAACGGAAAAAAAGAAACTGTGCAATTGTAAAAACGGAATAGTTCTTTAATTACAATGAGTATTGTTATGATATTTTGTTGAGGAATATGCAAGAGCGTGGGCTAAAAGAGAGACGGACCAAGAACCAGAATTTGAGCCCTTATCAGATTGGGTAAGATCCATTCGATCTTTAGTGCGGAGTTGTGTTAACAAACTACGCAGATGTTAACAAGTGGCCTAAGTCTGTATTTGAAGATCATGAAGCCAGTAAGTGCATCTCTACATTGCATGACAAAAATGTTGTTGTACCTGCAGACAAAGCTTCTAATAACATCGTTTTTGTATGTAAAGCACATTACTATAACTGCCTCATCAAAGAACTAGTCATTGATCACAATACACCGGGTAGTGATACAAACAAAAGAGTTTCATTTGCCAAGATGAAATCCTTTCCAATCACAGGTCATTCATGTCCTCCTTGAATATCCATACTAAAAATAACAATCAAGACCTGCCATATCTATATTGGGTACAAAGATTACACAAAAATCCATATAAGGAAATATACATCGCAGGATGTTCAATTTGCTCAACTACTGAATTGTCTATCAAACTCACTAAGATTTTGTGTACAGTCAAAGACAGACATCAAACATATTGTGAAACTATTCATGCCCGAAGTGACATAAATCACCTGTGGATACATAAAAATGAGAAGTATTTATTGCAAGCAATTTACAGCAAGTTGGCATACCAATGGGCACTAATTGTGCTCTTCTACTTGTTTTTATATTCTTACGAGACTGAATTTCTTCAGGGACTCGTAAAAGATAATAAAATAAAAGATTCTAGATCCTTCAATCTCACTTAAAGATATCTTTTGCTAAATGAATCCCATTAATATATCCACCAGAACTAGAGATTAAAGAAACGACAGAGACAACTAGATCTACATCTTTGTTGGACTTACATTTCGAATTTGACGAAAATGGTCATCTCAGTATCAAAATATACGACAAAAGGGATGAATTTAATTTCAAAATTATTAATTTCCCCAACTTGGAGAGTAATATTCCAGCTTCGCCTGCTTACGAAGTGTATGCTTCACAGTTGATTCGTTACAAGAGAGCTAGCACAAATTATAGAGACCTTCTCATTAGACATAGTGACCGCCTTATCAATCAAGGCTCCAAAACATTCCGCATCATACGATCATTAAAAAAGTTCTTTAACAGATATCAGTCCCTCATGGAAAAAATTGAAGTTTCGGTCCGAACTCCGATTCAAGATTCTTTTTTTCACTTAGTACTGGGATGATTATTTCTTTTAACTGTCTGCGATCTTTCAATAGCAATTGGTGTTGAGTTGGTACCGGATACTACTGCAATGGGAGGGGAGGTTTGGCATGCCATAAAACCGGTCTAACCCACCATTTCTTTTGAAATGCCTGTGCTAAGTCAGGACCATTGCAGTCGACAATTTTTCCCGGTGGTTTTTACCTCATTTGTTTTTTTTCTCATGGACTTCGGCTCTTGACAACTCTGTTCGGTAATTTTGTTATTACCCCCATTTGCATAGTCATTCTTCAACACATACACAGCAATATTGATTTTGTTTCTGGATTTTTATGGATTTTCTCGCACGTTTGATAGATCAACGTATTTACGCACTTTTTCCTAGGTGTCAAGGTCAAATGCTTCCGACATTTTGTTTCAGTGTAATCGTATTATTCTGACCTTACACAAGTCAGAAAACATTTTTTTTTCCATTAAGAACATCTTGTCTAACTAACAAGAGTGTTGACAAAAGTCTGAATTGGCGCATTTCAAGCGTTGGTTTTCAACAGTCAAAAATGACGTCAGCAAACGTTTTTTTATTGCACGTAGACAAGAAACAGTCTTCATTTTCAACAACTTCGTTAATTTTGGAACCACAAAAAAATGGATTTCGTATTTTTCGAAACACCCAAATAACCGGCTTCCTGACATGCGCAGTTGGTTTCAGGTACCAAGGTCACTTTTTTTAGACCACACAACTTAAATTGTTTTCACACCCGCATCCGGAGCAAAGGAAATAATAATAATTGAAAAAAAAAACAAAAAAATAAGAATAAAATAAAAGACAGTATTTGTCTTGAAACAAGGTCAACAATTGAACTTACAAGACAATAAGGGTATTTCACAAGTTTCAAGCACTTTCAATACAACTTGAACAAGACAAGTACAAATGTTTCTGTTGAATTTTCATCAAATGGAGATTTATGGCACAAAAATGACTGAAATTTGCCTCGATTGAATCTGTTTGTTTCCTTACCGGAAGCTGGTTTACAATTGCCTGCAATCTTTGAAAAGACGTCTTCCTTGTGTCTTTGAACGTTAACTTCATTCAGTAGTCCATGAACCGCAAAACACACCGATAAATAAAACTGCTTATCATATTAGCTACTGATTTTGTTAATTCAATTTTCGGTTATTAATGCTGTGATTGGTTAGTTCAAAATCATTTCAGCGACAAAATTTCTAGGAGTAATTTAGTTTTAGAGAAGATGCCTTTAAGTTTGATTGGCACTAGTTTTGGTTTAATATAGTGTTCTTTTTACATTTGATGACATTTGGAATCAGTGCACAGTTTTTTGTTTCCATTAGTATATATTTTATCAACTTAAGCACACTTTTATAATATTTGTCGAATGTACATGTAACATTTTTTATGGAGACACATGTCCATGTTAATTTAATTTTATCAAAGTTTTTTTACTACAGCCGTAATATGTGTAAAAGCTGGTAGATAACAAACTACCAATAGTATCTAAAATTTAAACCAAAATCAGCTAAGGGCAGAGCTATACAAGAGTGAGATACTCCTTAGGTTTTAACAAAAATTCTGAAATTTAGATTAATATATACAAAATTAATACAATTAAAATATTTTTGAAATGTCACTTTTGAAGTCTTGCTACAGATATAACATGCAATATCGTGCCACATTTATCACAATTAATGTATTTCTGAAAAGCTAAATGATATAAATACTTGGCTTTGTCAATTTTACACCACAGCAAACTTTTTACTGAATAAATTTCCGAATGAAAACCGAGACAACAACCAAAACACATTATTACAGAATAATAAAGCAATAACAGCGTGAACCCCTAAAACAGCAGTGTTATTATCTGCTCTGGAGAGTTAAGCTTGACCTGTTTCACAGGTGACACCCTTATCTTGTAAGTGAAAAATCCGGTGTAATGTCAAATGTAGTTATAACTCGGGATCTATATATAATTGGATTTAGCATAAGGTCAGATTAAAGATCGGGATATCTTTCACAATTGAAAGAAAGTTCGTCTTTTCTCGAGTGGAGCGTAGCCAAAAAGAGAGGAAAAGACGTAGGATTTCTTACACGAATGAAAGATTTCCCGATCTTTAATTTTGATCTTATGCAAGTACCTATTTCTTGCATAAAAAGCGAAAAAAAATCTGGAATCCTTTACTGTTTGAACAACATTGTCACAATTTCAGTATGCATTACATTGTGTCATCAGGTGTTTTATGACGGGAAGTCATGGTTACGATTGTTGAATAACAAAAATCAAGACGTTTGGTTGGTCATTTACCAGTGTGGGATGAGGTCGCGTGCATCGATCTTACATGGGTCATCACCCACTGTTAACCATCACTTACAGAAGAAATCTATCATCATTTGTGATGCAGAGACTGAATGAAATCAAATCATTTAATATGGTACGGATTAAATGACGCTAAAACATTATAAAAATAGCTCATAACAGATTCAAATGCAAAATTTATGTAACGTATCATTTTTTTGGTCAAGAAAGGCAATTTCATGTTGTTAAATTACTTGTATAATGTCTGAGTGAAATGCATTGCAGATACAAAATCTTGAATTTAGAGCAAAATATACATAGAATTTCCTGAACTTCATAATTTAACGACACAAAAACCTATTGATCCCAAATGGAGGCATAACAACCAAATATTCAGATTTGCATACCTTTATTTATATTTTACGTATTTCAAACAACAAAAAATGATAATCCTGACAATCGCTATTTTGCTGATAATATATAGCCACTATTTTAGAGACTTACACTGAATCATTTCATCACTGCTTTTTATCTATGACTACAGAGTCAATTCATTATGCAAGTTATTTGTAAACTGCCAATTACAATGTCAGTGTATTTCGGAATTGCATGTGTTTTAATGCCTCTTACAACGAACTAGGAACTTGTTAAAAGTTTGAAATGGTGTCTATTGTATCTCATCTTTGCAGATTTCATTTAAGGACTAGAAACATGTTTTAAGAATGAAATGGTTGCTTAGATTATATCTGAAAGGGTCTTAAGTTTAGATTATATCTTAAGACTATGTCAGAAAAATGAAATAGCGTCTATACCATTAGCCTCATAATTAATACTTGTCACTGAATTGTTTCGACTGAAATACAACAAAATAGACTAGACGCAATTTGTTATTTCATTAGATTTTCTGGAAGTACTTGGTAAATATACAATCTCTGGTTCGTCTACATCCGTTCAAAACCGAAACTGGTGCATAACCATGTCTTATAAATGACAAACGTGATACTGAGTGTGATATCTGACCTTTGATACCACTTGACGTTTTTGTTTCCCGTCTGACAGAATATTTCCTCTTAAAAACAATTTGTCAGGTGAGACATTCTGCGTAATTGTACTTGTTAGAAAACGTTCATTTAGGTCATCATCATCAGCACTTGTCCAAATAAATCTCGATTGAATTACAAAAACAGGATAACAGTAAATGCCTACAATGGCCAACCAGACGTCTTGAGTTTTGTTATTCAATAATCGTAATCATGGCCATGTTTTATGACGGGAAGTCATGGTTAAGATTGTTGAATAACAAAAATGAAGACGTCCGGTTGTTCATTTACCAGTGTGGAATGAGGTCGCATGCATCGATCTTACATGGGTCATCTCCCACTGTAAACCACCGTTTACAGAAGAAATTCATCTTCATTTGTGATGCAGAGACTTTTTCTTCCGTAGTGCGGCAGTGTCTTACCAGCAGACTAGACTCCTTTAGCTAGCCGGCAGTTTAACGGCGAGCACCCCTTGACCCATCTTTTAAAAATTACGTATTGTCATATTCTTTCCTTCAAGATTGGTCATAGAGTTAGTAATCTACCTGTATTGGTTTTTATTCGTGTGTTTACTTAACTATTGGGAAACGGGACAGATAATTCGGGGGGGGGGGTACCCATAAACCGGTTTAACCCTACCGCTGGCTTTTGCTAGTGCCGGTACCAAGTCCGGCTGTCCCGAGTTCCTATAGTTGTTTATGTTTGTCTTTTGTCTAATTTGTGTTTTTCCTGTGTAGTTCCCTAGCAGATTGTGGCATGTAATTATAATTTTCAGCCATTGTAGGTGTTTCCTGTTGTCCCTTTCATTTCACTGAATGGAATCAAATCATTTAATGTGGTACGGATGAAATGACGCTAAAACATTAAAACAAGAGCTGTTGCAGAATGGCAGCCAAATATACCCCCTCCCCCCACCGCTCATTGAACCCTGAATCGATATGGTCAGTTCAAAATTAAGTTGGTATGGACACAATACAGGTGTGGACACAGTACAAATGTGGACACAATACAAGTATGGACACAATGATATAATCTTCAAGAAAGAAATTTTCACAAGGGTTCCAATGAAAACACTCTGTCTAAATCAGACAAATATGAAATTCCCCTTTTTTCAGCCTGTTTGACATTTTCATGATTTTACAATCCACATATAGTTTTCTTCCTTTGTCTAAAGTTTCATCAAAATCCTTGAAGTGGATTAAGAGGAGTTGTGCGTACGAGGTAACACATATATATGTAATCAATGAAACTCAAACTCGAATTAATTCCCCTTCCTTGATTCTGACAATAATTATATTCCTTCATGCACATCTCCATATAGTGTTCTTCCTTTGTGTAAAGTTTCATCAAAATCCTTCAATTGGTTTAAGAGGAGTTGCGCTTACAAGGTAACCCATACACACATACACAGGGAATCAACGAAAAGTCAAAGTCAAATTATCTCCCCTTACTGGTTTCGGACAATAATTATATTCCTTCATGCACATCTCCATATAATGTTCTTGCTTTGTTTAACGTTTCATTAAATCCTTCCAGTAGTTTAAGAGGTTTTGCGCTTACGAGGTAACCCATACATGGGGAATCAACGAAAAGACAGTCGGATTATCTCCACTTCCTGGTTTTGGACAATAATTATATTCCTTCATGCACATCTCCATATATTGTCCTTCCTTTGTGTAAAGTTTCATCAAAATCCTTCAACTGGTTTAAGAGGAGTTGCGCTTACAAGGTAACCCATACACAGAGAATCAACGAAAAGTCAAAGTCAAATTATCTCCCCTTCCTGGTTTCGGACAATAATTATATTCCTTCATGCACATCTCCATATAGTGTCCTTCCTTTGTGTAAAGTTTCATCAAAATCCTTCAAGTGGTCTAAGAGGAGTTGCACTTACGAGGTAACCCATATATAAGGAATCAACGAAAAGTCAAAGTCGAATCATCTCCCCTTCCTGGTTTTGGACAATAGTTATATTCCTTCATGCACATCTCTATATAGTGTCCTTCCTTTGTGTAAAGTTTCATCAAAATATTTCAAGTGGTTTAAGAGAAGTTGCGCTTACGAGAAGTGTGGACAGACGGACAGACGGACGGACAGACAAACATACTGGGTGATTCCTATATACCACCCGAACTTTGTTTGCGGGGGGTATAAATAGCTCATTACAGATTCTAATGCAAAATTTATGTAACATATCATGTTTCGGTCAAAAAAGTCAATTTCATGTCCTAAAATTACTTGCATAATGTCTAAGTGAAATTCATTGCAGCTATAAAATCCCGAACTTAGAGCAAAATATAAATAGAACTTCCTGAACTTCATAAATTAACGACACAATAACCTATTGATCCCAAATGGAGGCATAACAACAAAATAAACAAAATATTCAGATTTGAATATTTTTATTTATATTTTACATATTTCAAACAACAAAAAATGATAATCCTGACAATCGTTACTTTGCTGATAATATATAGTCACTATTTTTAGAGACTTCCATTGAACAATTCCATCGGTGCTTTTTATCTATGTCTACAGAGTCAATTCATTAGTTATGTCATTATAAACTCCTCCCTACGGTTGGAATTTATAATGAGGCTATTATATATTATCATCATCATTATAAATTCCTACCGTATTATAAAACTTAATTTATGGGTCGACTAGTGAAAATCTCTTAACTCTGTGTCACTTATTTAAACACAAACTGTAAATACTGTCATCACACATTGCAAAATACCAGACTATCATCAGTAATTTTAACAATGCTGATAAAAATAATATCAGTTAATTCTAATGAAATGCCAGTCATAAACACAGTTTTTTTTTTACAAAAACTTTACTTGATTTAAAACGCAATCTGAATTTTTTACACAGTTGTTGAATATATATGTCCTTGTCCTCTTAAAAATATTAGCTTCTTGATATTCAAGATGTAATTTGCTTCCATTTTTTACCCTTTTTGGGGCCATTTAGGGCTTGCTTGCTATATGGTGTGAGGTTCCTCACTGTGTTAAAGACCGTACGGGGACCCCTAGGTGCATTGTTTTGGGTCGTTAACCTAGAGATGGGATGTTGTCTCCTTGACATTTACCCCATTTCTTTTCTTTTTCATTTTTACTTTTCATTCAGACGTGTTTTCTGCTTTAATTGACGAAACTTAGGTATTTTGTTACTTATTTTATTTACTGCTGTTTTAAAACGGTTCAAAATATTTCTAAAAGAATTTCGTCAAAAATGTTTACTTGATTAACAGGGTCAACTAGTTTCTTCTTTCTAATAAAATTTTTCTGAGTTTCGATAAAATCCTTAATGAATTTTGAATTGATTTGAGAATATTACAGAAAATATTTTTAAAAATTTAATGTAATACAATTTTATTCGCAAGACTGTACTGTCCTATATCTATGATGCACTTAATTCTTCTATATTTCCTAAATAGTTTTTAAAAGTTCAGACAGTAAATTTGATGTAATCAACACTTTGCAATTGAGAGAGAGGTCAGAGACAATTAACGCGGGGAATTTCGCGTAAAAAACGCTTAGTTTTATCAATGACAGACCAAAATCCAGAGTTGATTGGATAGTCACTGTTTTTTAATGAAATAGGACACACACCATACATTAATTGTAAACAGTATCTTCCATTAACCATGTCAGTGTATTTCGGAATTGCATGTGTTTCAATGACTCTTACAACAAACTAGGAACTTGTTAAAAGTTTGAAATGGTGTCTATAGTATCGTGTCTTTGCAGACTCCCTTTAGGAACTATTAACATGTTTCAAGTTTGAAACGGTTGTTTAAATTCCATCTGCGTTGTCTAAGTTTAGATTCTATCTGCAATGTCTTAAGCTATGTCAAAAAAATGAAATAGCGTCTATAACATCAGATTCATAATTAATACTTGTCATTGAATTGTTTCGACTGAAATACAATATAGAAGACGCTAATGAGCATTTTGTAATTCTGCTAGATCTTCTGGAAGAACTTGGTAAATATACAAGCTCTGGTTCGTCTACATCCGTTAAAACCGAAACTGGTGTATAACCATGACTTATAACTGACAAACGTGATACTGAGTTTGATATCTGACCTTCGATACCAGTTGACGTTTTTGTTTCCCGTCTGACAGAATATTTTCTCTTGCAAAACAATTTGTCAGGTGAGAAATTCTGCGTAACTGTACTTGTTGGAAAACCTTCATTTAGGTCTTCATCATCAGCACTTGTCCAAATAAATCTCGGTGGAAGCCTTTCTGTTCCTCTATGCTGTGGCATGGATGAAAGCTCTATTTTCATAGAATTGCAATCCTCACTTCCAGATTTGTTCTCCTCTTCATTGTGATAATTTACACCTTTTGCCATTCTTTGATTATTTATATTTTGCATTGCCTTGTTTATTCCCCTTTCTCTTGTCGTCTCCTCTTCTGTTTCTGGCGATTTAGCACACCCAAGACAGGATAGTACGAATGATCTTCTCGGGGATTGCAACATGCCAAAAGTTACAGGGTTGAAAATGATCAATACATGTTTCAAAGTCCAATACGTTACATAAAGAGGATACAGTTTTGTATCAAACGAATTGATATGGAATGCTAGAAACTCCACTATGTAAACAAACAAGCCCGGAATGACAAAAGTAAACATTTGGTAGATTGTCAGGCATAACGTATTTTTATGCAATAGCCTATTCGTTTCGGACGTTGTTTGTCTACGACTTGAATCAAGAACCAACGATTTTCCAAATATAACTACTTGCAGGGATGTGATCGCAGATACAGGAATCTGTTTTGCAACTACGTGTAACATCTGTATAACGAGAGATATGTTCAGTGTAGTTCGGATTTTGCTAAAGAAGATTAAAACTCCATACCCTGATGTAAACAAAACTGATAATATCAGTATCAATATTACAGCCTTCATAATTTTTCTCGATTCTTCGTTGTGATTTCTTGGATTTTGGACATTTATCAGGATTCGATAACGCCCTACATTAATGATCAGGAAAATCCACAGATATGATCCATCTAACAGAAACATAGCAACATCTGAAAAATAAAGAACAATTAAAAATAAAACAAATAACTAAATACCGATTAAGTCACTGTGAATTTGAATTCTGCATATGCGCATTTCGACAACTTATGTCTCTTCAGTGCAAATCTAAACGTTTGGAAGACCATAAACTCAAAGATGTTTGAAAACTGATAGAGATGAAATAAAATCATGAATTTTTCGAAAAAAAAATTACATGTCATAACGTTTTAAATAAATTTGCGTGCAATTTTTCAACATTGTTAAATTTGAATTTATTTTTGACACTTTTGCATTATATATTTAAACTTTTCAGAAAATTCCTCTAATCATAAAAAGCTAATTGTTTAGAGCATATTCTGTGAATTTAAAACTTGGCTTTAGTGTAGATCAAACCAAATAGTTGGAATGCCTTATATCGAAAGATACAAAAAGCTGATAAAGTACAAATTACTAAAAAGCCAAATCCCGCAATGACAGCAGGAGTGGAAAATTCATCATGATAAAAACAAATTTGTGAAAAAAGTTAAAAAAAGTAGGATTTCACCGAAGAATTGACTGCTGTTTTGGCCTCACTATTATATCACTAAATAACGCTATGGGTATGTTACTTTGTCAAACTCTGTACAAAATATTGCCAAAAACTTGTTCTAGTAAAATTTAAAAGGAAAGTAATATGTGTTTTCCAGATAAGTTATTTTAACCAGCCTTTATGAGCCATAAACTATGGAATTGACCACATGCAAATCTAAAATTGACAGAACGTACATATTTTCAATTTTTGAAAAAGGTATAAAACTTAATGGAAAAAAAAATATTTTCATTTGTTATATATTTAATACGCTAACAAAATAAACATTGTACTTGCCAAAAATATTTTCCACCAGGAACCCGGCAAATAAATCTCTGTACTGATTCATTATACATCTGACTAGGAGCTAAATTCCATTGATGGTTGAGATTATACATGCTACAATGATACTGGTGTTAGTAACAACGCGTCTGGCTTTAGTTTTTGTTGTTGCTCGTATAAAGACAACATTAACCAAAATTCCAAAAACTGCCATTACCATGTAAGGCCACCATGTTTCATGCGACAAATTCATGTTGGTAGTGGACAAAAATATGACAATGTGCTGTTTTTATTCAAGCTTTTATATGTGTGAAACACATCGGTAGGTGTGTCACATCTTCAGTCACTATGTGCGAAAGCGAAATGCTATAAAACGTCACCAAGCTCAACTAACCATATTTAGTATGATTAACTGAAGTACATCGCAAAATAAATACCAAAGGAAAAAGAAAGAAAGGGAACTAGTAAAAAAATAAATAAAATCACAAGAACAAAGCAAATTATATGTAAAAGTAAAAAATACAACATAACTAAGTAAAAGAAAAGAAAAAATAAATAGAGCCCCAACCAAAAAACCAAAAAAAACACAAACAAAAAAAAAACAAAAGTATCAAGATGACAATTTGAAAAATATAAATTTAAGTATCAGTGCAATGACAAGAACAAATCTGTGATACAAAAAAATTGGATTAAGACAAAACAAGATATATTACTTTGATGAACATTACAAAAAAAAAAAAAAAAAAAAAAAAAAAAAAAAAAAAAAAAAAAAAAAAAAAAAAAAAAAAAAAAAACTACTGACAGGTGATCGGAGCGACAAACATGATCTGAAAATTATTATGTACAAAAAGACATCCTATTAAGAAAATCAGTTGTAATATAAGAAACAAAATGGAGCTTTCTGTTATTAGTTAAACAATAACTCTTTATTTTCGATCAGTTTCTGCTCTCACTCAAAATTCATTTTGAAAATGACATTACCCAATCAGCTACCTTACAGATCCTTCAAAAACTAATTTGCATCACTTGCAGTGTGACGGGTGCTGTAAACAGAGCAGAACATGCTTACCCTTCCGGAGCACCTGATGTCACTCTTAGTTTCACCGGAGTTCACACTGCGAGTGCCTTTGTTTTGAATGTTGTGATTTCTGTTTCTGTGCTTTGTGACTGTCTAACGTCATTGTTTTGTGTCTGGCGCCATGTTTTTTTTGTTCTCGTTTTGGCCATGTCTTTGGAATTCGATTTTTGTAGATTTCCCTCCTTTGTTCCTTCGGTATTCTACTGCCGTTTTTCTGATGCTAGTACTGAAAATGTAAACCCGTAAACTGATCTCTCATTGATACTGCCGTTGTATACTGACATTTCCAGTTACTTAGGTATTTTGTTATAAATGACTATTCTTTCCTTCCTGAAATTTTGAGTTTGATTTTATTTCGTAGTATTTTACATGCAGACTAGGCTCCTTGAGGTGCACTGGTAGAGTAAGCATCTCCTGCTTCGCATAAGACACCCTCCGTGATGAACAAGTCAAATCCGGTAGTAAACAACAATAAGGCTTTTACAGGGAAAGATCTGTTGTCATCTGGGAAGCAGATATCCCATAGCGGTCAACAAGATCGTGATGTCGACCATAAAACTTCAAAAGTGATGTCAAGTAATGGTTTAAGTAGTCCATTTGTGAGCAATATATTTAAAACGGGAGGTTTGACTACCCAATAACCGGATTGACCCTACCGCATTATCTAGTGCCGGTGCTAAGTCCGGCAAACCCGAGTTCCTACGTTGTTTACGTTTTACTTTTGGCGTTGACAACACTACGTAATAAATACCTTTCACCTAGCATTTGGAGTTATTATTCAATATACAATGCTCGACTTTTACAAATCGATCTCACAAAACTTTATGTCCGTCCGGCAGCACTCAGTAAAACTTGATGCATATTACTATGGGACCAAGGACAATCATTATAAAAAAACTATTGGCATCTACTGACGACGTAAGCGCCGATGTACTCCGTACACTTAATAACTAGGTATCATTTGTTGTGAATTTTGTCGCTGGAGTTAAAACCTGAAATGAAATAAAAGGCTTATTCGAATACCCTTAACATATACAAAGGTTTATATTGACAGTTTATCGAGATAATCAATCTTTATCTTAAAATCACGTTAATGATATAATATATTAATATATCTATTTTATGGTATGACACGGAGCTATAAAGATAAAGGATAGATAGAGTGAGAGCTAAACAGAACATTCAACGAAAAAGAAATAAATAGCATCCTTAAAATGTCAAATAAAACACCATCTTGTTGTGAATATTTTTGCTTTAAAGAAGTTTGAATCAAGTTATTGTTATGTACATGCATTCCCTTCACCGAAAAAAAAGTTATACCTATATGTTTATAACTCTTCTGGAAGTCGAAAAACAAATCTTTACCACAAGCGTATGGATATCGTGTTTCCATAAGAAGTCCCGTTTTTAGTATAATTATTCCAACATATTCGGCAAATGGGGTCTACAGTTCATAACTCATTCGCTATTATACATGTAGTTTCTTTATTTTGTATCCCATGACCCTTTCCACACCCCAAAGTGATTATTTATTAACAAACTTGTTCTCGTCTTGATATAGCTGAAATATTGCTCAGTAGACGTTAAACAATATTAAATCAATACACTACATTTTATGTCTGTAATACTGTCTGCTATCTATGTAATGTGTACTACATGAATGTCAGTAATACTTTTGTCTCTTGTGTATGTTACAACGGCAGAAGAATACCGAAGGAACAAGCGATGACTACAAAAATCGAAGTCCAAAGACATGGCAAAAACTGTTATCAGTTGCTATAAAAATAAAGAATTACGAAAAAAGGAAAAGAAAAAAAATCAATCAATCAACCAATCTTTATTTTGTACAACGATTTTCTAAACATTACTGTCTCAAAAATTCATAGAGAAATGAATACTGTTGCAATCGTTACTACATAAGTTTTACGATGGTCACAATTATTTTACAATGTCAGACAATGTATACTTTTAGGATGTAGTAAGGTAAGGTTTTTGAGTTCCTAAATGTTATTCTGATTTCTCGGGTTTTACCCATTATTACTATGCACTATATATTTGGCCCCATTACACCGAATTTTCTAGTCATCAAAGATTTCAGTAGGTCATTTAAGGTCAGTTAGCAAAATTTCATTAGATTGTAGAATTTTTTTGTAATTCTTTATTTTTTGAATTTCACCTATTTGTACAAGATTAAAGGTTTAATTATTGAGTCATATAATTTAAAGCAAAAGAAATTAACGAAAAAATCCCTTTCCACACGTGTAATCTCATGATTAAACTTGATATTGCCACGAAAAAAATGCCATGATATTTATGAAACATGCATAAGAGAATCAACAATATTAGACTCCGAAAATAATACAATTTACAGTAATAAAAAGGTCTTATAAATGAAACACATGAACTATATACATCTTTAAAAGTTATTATAGATAAAGAACCGTGACTCATTTTTCATGAAATATTTTAGTGTATTAATAACAAAGGATATATTTTCATAAGTTACATAAAGATTAATATGACAAGATTACTTAAATCAAAAATAGATGACAAAAGGGAAACTAAATAATGAGTCATAGTTCTCTACATGCAATGAACGTGATGGAAACTAATCAATATAAGAGTAATCGCATGAAACTATTCTACATTTTAACTTTTTAATAGTTAAACATTTTTACAATAGAAAGTGAATGCACTCCCAGTTCCTGTCCATTTCCTTTGTAGTGCATTCACTAAAAAACAAATATATCTCTACATTTAATTATAGATAGTTATTTCTCTTCTATTTAATTTTTCAAAATGTCCCATTTTATTCCCATTTTTTTCAGCAATTGCAGGGGATTTGTAAAAAGTAAGAGACAATTTTTCTATACTAAAGACTTTTTTGTAAATGTTTCTTTGCATCCTATAAAAGAAGGTTTCTTACCAGTCGTTTTACAAATATATGAATAGTACTTAATGAGAACAATTAATTAAATCATTATTTGAAATGGACCCAAGATAATATATTCGGCTAATACAGGTAGATCTACATGACATTAAGTTTTTAAAATGTCTCTGACCTCAAACCAGAGATTTCTGGCAAAGGGACACTCCCAAAAAAGGTGCATTTTCCATACAAAAACTACAAACAGGCGTTTCATTTAGCTTACATTTATAGAGAAATGAGTTAGTATTTAGAATCCGAAATAATATCTTATACTGAAAGTTAATTAATTTATGGTCGTTAGTATATTGAAATGGTAACATTTGGATTGATTTCCCCTTTTCACATGAAAATTCGCTATTTAATCCTTGTGCCATTTATCATGTTGTTTTATAGGCTGTTCTGAAAAAAATTGACTGAATTTTTTTTATAAAAATATCGACTAGATTTTTTGTTATCCTTAAGAACCTCATAAGAAATATTTTGCAATTTTACTTATCCAGTAATTTTGTCTTTCCAGCATTTTTTAATCATATGCAGGATTCCATAGAAGTGAAGAAAAGTTGTTTCAATATTGTATAGATCCATAAACTCTTGGATGTAAGGAAATCATTGTTCTCATTAAGTAATGCATTTATGAAGAAAATGCCTTCACTACACCATTTTTCGTAAAAGGCTACCTCTTTATTTATTTCTAAAGCAGGATTACACCATAGAGATTGAGTCAATAAGTTATCTTCTTCGTCCATAGATTCTGCTCTAATCTTGCTCAAATTCAGTATTATATCTTTCCAAAATTGGTTAGAAAATAATGATATCTTATTTAGGCTGTGTTTATTCAAAATCCATATTTTATCCCCTCCATATTTCTTACACTGATCTATCAACAGAGTTTTCCATGATGATATATTCAATGGGCCCAAAAGTTTATTGATCCAAGTCATGTTAAGACTCATACAAAAGGATTGTATGTGTGGCCTTGTAAGACCCCACCACCCCCCTTTGTAACTTTTGATTAAAACTTTCCGTTTTATCTTGTCTGGTTTTGTATCCCATACAAAGGAATAAAAAACACTTTCTTGTTCCTTCAGTATACGATGTGGTGGGTTTGGTAACACTGTAAAAGACTGGATCAGTATTGGTAAAGCTAGAGATTTTGTAAGTGTAATTTTACCAATGAGCGTTAGGTCTCTATAAATCCATGTATTTAATAATGCCTTTATTTTTCTTCTTTCTTTGTATAATTTATAAGGGTTTTATTCTCTGAAAACAGGTCGATATCAATACCTAACAACTTGAATTTTCCAGACCAATTCCAATTAAGATTCCTATCTGGCAATTTTTTTTCTTTAAGATGACCCTTTGACCCAATCCATATGGCTTCAGTTTTGTCGAAATTTGCTTTAAGTCCAGAGCATTCTGCAAAATTTTCCAAAATATAGAAATAATGTTCAAGAGATTTCTCATCATTATCCAAAAACAGTGAAGAATCATGACTGACGGTGCATGCATCTCGCACATCTGATGAAAATTTGATTTACAATTAAAATGTTGTAAATTAACAATGAAGGGATATGGACTAAATGAAAATGAGACAAAATCTCTACAAATACATGGTAAAACACAACGCTTTTATTGTTGTTCTTCATCTACAAATGATTTTGAATAGTTTATTGATAATGCTGCCACCTGACAAAATATGTCACTTTTTGAATAATTTGAGAAGATTATACAGAAGAAGTAAGGGAAAAATCACATTTTTTATGATTTTATTTAAAATATAACCGGTGACCCCTATTTGTATTCGATATTTCCAAAGAGATTTCTTCAACATTCCTTATCCTACAATTTCATAAAAAATCTATCGTTTTATTCATATAAACATTTCTTAAATTGTATTTTCTTTTTATATAGACTATATTAAAAAGGTCAAATCTTGTTTTTTGGGAAGCGTTGTGCCATTGCTGTGTTTTGCCATGTATTTAGACTTTGTCTCATGTGCATTTACTCCATATCCCTTCATTGCTTATTCGATTTTTGGTTTCCCAGTTTTGATTTGATCAAAATATGGTAACGAAAACATGACTTTCTGCATTTCGCATGATACCTGAAGACATCAACACTGGTCGTTTTATTTCACATACTCTTAACAATTCTTTTATAGAAACAGCTCATTAATATAATCCTCTACATTACCAAAACATTATTTATTGAATGAAATGTGCATTTTGAAAACCGTTAAACCGACGATTTTTCTATCATTAAATGTTTTGTAATGTTGATGATTTATGTATTTTTGTTATTTGTTCTCTATCAGTTTTTAAACATCTTTGAGTTCATGGTCTTCCAAACATTTAGATTTTATCTGCACTGAAGAGACATAAGTCGTCGAAATGTGCATATGCAGAATTTAAATTCACAGTAACTTCGATATTTAGTTATTATATAATGTACAAGTTGTATTTCAATATTGAGAGTGTGGAAGTAAATATTATTCGTTTGACGTCGTCATATTCCAGGTGATAATTACATATTTTCGTAAACATATTTTGTCTTCTTGTGAATAAGCATTGTTCAAAATGTCAAAATATCGTTTAATTCGCACCGAATGTATCACCTGGGGAATGTTATTTGGTGACAATAAAAAGTCTTGATTCAGTGAATTTATGAGAATTTTATTTTCAGAAGAGAAATTACTAGAAACTTGACTTATTTTGATTTATTTGTATTTTTTTGTTTTGTTTTTCGAGAACAATACTTTACTTTCGAAAAGTATGTATGAACCGAACCGTCAATCTTAAACAAACAATCCAAGGACAATGGCGACACCAAAAAAAAAAAAAAAAAAAAAAAAAAAAAAGACACAACACGAGTTTGGCTCAGAAAAGAAAAATGAAGACACATACACAAACACAAAGTTGAACGACACGGCCGCAATAAATACCATGGGTGAGATGAGGTGCACCGATAGAGTAAGCATCTCCTGCTTCTTATAAGACACTCGCCGTGTTGAACATGTCAACTCCGGTAGTAAAGTAAAATACAAATTAGGTACTCCAACGAAAAAAAAATGAATCGTCGCATTCAGCGAATATAACGGTGCAAACAGATGGTTATCTTCTTCAATTATAAGAAATTAAATTTCTAATCTCCAAAAAATTTAGATTATTGGCAAATCAGATTCATTTAAAAAATTACAATTTGTCCACATCCGTTATTTTTTTCTTCGTATTTACCAGTTCTATTAAGGGGAAAACTGGTTTAAAATTATTTGGAGTTACGGCGCTTTGACCACATATTGAGATAAAATACGACAAAAATTGAAGAAAACAGCGAAAACAAGTAAAAATTAAAATTGCCTTGCACCTACGTGCATCCGTGTATTTATTTGAAACATTGCAGTTGAAAAGTATAGCTTGAAATTTAAATACAACACTTAACGTGCGTCTTCATGCACCATGTCATCATGATGTATTTGTGCAATGAAAATTGATAAATCATCAAACTTTGCTTACAAAAGTCTTCGTTGGAGTACCTTTGCACTCTTAAGTTGTAGAGAGAAAGATCTGTTGTCATCTGGGAAACAGATATCCCGTAACGATCCACAAGATCGTGATATCGGTCGTAAAACTTATGTAGTGCTGACTTTATTATAATAAGTTTTCGGTAACGTACCCTTGCTTAAGTAGTCTATTTGTAAGCAACTGGGCTCTATCAAGGAGGTCACTGTAACGACCATAAGCCCTTGAGTAGCGAATGAGTTGTGAGATGGAAACTTCACGCATATGGTGGTGCTTTTGGAATGTTGCCACAAAGAAAATAGGAAGTTGACTATTGGAAAAGTTAAGTCCTTGCGTTTGTCATACCACCTAGTTTGTAATGTACCTCTGTTGTCAATTTCAAGATGAATGTCAAGGAACGAGGCCGATGTGGAAGTATCTGTAGTATCCTTAATTTCAAGCTCTTTTGGATAAATATGATGAAGAGAATCACCAAAGCTAGGGTTGTTTAGTGATAAAATATCATCTATATAATGGATGCTGAAATTTAAGGACTGAGCCAGTTTTTTGTCTTTATTTTGAAGAAGCTCTTCAATGAATTCTGTGTCATAAGAGTGGAGAAACAGATCGGCAAAAAGAAGTACACAGTTTGTGCCTATTGGAATTCCGATGGTCTGTTGAAAAAAAAAAATCCTCCAAACTGGGCAAATATATTGTCGATCAGAAATTCTACCATTTTAATCATTTTTTATTATTATTATACATCTAGGTCTTAACATTTCAAGGAAGTTTTTTGGAACAATTTGGAAAATTAAATCTACATCTTACGCTGCTGCACATCTTGAAATATCAAACAATAAAAGAAATACACAACTGACTTGCATTCCTTTATACCTTAAAATTCATAAACCAATATCTCTACTAATACTAACATTTTACTTAAAAAAATGATTGAAATACTGAATTTTGTGATCCTACTTGTATGATGTGGAAAGAAATAAATGTATTATTAATTAAGATACTACAACTTCAGAACAAGTCCATTCTTAGAAGAGCATTTTTTAAAAAATTTTTGGTTTCTCACACTGTCAATGGAAACCGTTGCTGAAACTGTAAAATTAAAAACGGTTCTGACAAAAATCGAATTGCTTATTCTCGACATTTCAAATTAAAAATACACAAATAAGGGCTAAAATATATAGAGAGATAAGCAATATGAATCAAGCGGTGCGTTTCTTCTATTGTTGAGTATAAAATTTTCAACTAGCATGTTTCATTTAATTAAAATTTTGTACAGGACTTTTACAACTGTATTTCAGTATTTTGTTCAAAATGTGTGGAATAAACTGACCCCTGTTTGACGACTTCAGATACCAAATAACGGCAGTAGAATACCGAAGGAACAAGGGAAGCGAAGAATACAAAAATAGAAATCCGAAGACATGGCAAAAACGGCAACAGAGAAAAACAAAGACAAAACAAGGACGTGAGACAGCTACAAGCACGGAAATAATATGACGACATTAAAAACTATGGCACTCATAGTGTGAACACCAATGAAAACCGGGAGTGACATCAGGTGCTCCGGAAAGGTAAGCATGTCCTGCTCCACCTGCGACACCCGTCACACAATCAGTGAGACATAAATTGTTTTGAAAGTCTGATTGGACAGATTGGAATTGCCATTTTCTAACCCTTAGACAAAACCAATAAAAATCCATGGTACGTGTTACTTCTCTAACCCTCAAACAGTACCAAGGTAAAAATTTGAAAAGCTGTTGTAAGTCTCTTTAGTATTCAAACATTTACCAGGACAAACCAGTAGCACGAACATCACCAACGAAGACAAAACTAAAATTTTACAGTATGAAATACAAGACAACACAAAAAACTAAAAACCACTGACAGTTTGAACTCCCATAAAAACCGGGAGTGACATCAGGTGCTCCGGAGGGGTAAGCATGTCCTGCTCCGCTTTTCGGCACCCGTCACACTAACAGTGAGTCAATCCGGGGTTGAGTCAAAACCGGTTATGCCAAATCCGTGAAGACGTGAAATCTAGCTGAAAATGTCCGTTTTCATTTGGGACATACATTTAGACACGTCATATCTGTCAATGATATCATGGTGACGGCCATAAAATTTCTGAAGGGATGAAAGCAACAAAGGCTGAACAAATCCCTGACTAAGCAACTTTTGGGACAGTGCTTTTGCTCTATTAAAAAAATCACTGTATAAACTACATGCGCGACAGTAACGAATCAACTGTGAAATGTACACTCCATAGGCTGGAGAGGTAGGTATATTGCTGCTCAGAAAGGGAAAATTCACAATTGGGAAGTTAAAATCATCACGTTTGTCATATAGCTTAGATTTCAAACGTCCATCTTCATCAATGTATATAAACAGATCTAAGTACGAAGCTGAAGTAGGTGTGTCAGTAGTCTCTTTAATTTCAAGCTCATTTGGGATAGATCTGGTGTAAATATTCCTTGAATTTTGGATTATTAAGAGAAAGTACATCGTCTATGTAGCGGAAGCTGAAATTAAAGGACTGGGCTAAATATTTTTGTTTTTTTCTGTGTTAGCCCTTGTAAAAACTTGGCCTCATACGAGAAAAGAAAGAGATCAGCTAAAAGCGGCGCACAGTTAGTTCCCATGGTAATCCCGATTGTCTGTTGAAAAACGCGACCTCCAAATTCGACAAAAATATTGTCTATTAAAAATCCAAACATCTTGATTACGTCATTCTCCGTGTACATAATGTACTTCTTGTTTGACTCAGTGTGGTTTTTTACAAAATATGCTTTGTCTTTCCCTACTACTAAATAAGTGTATCTGCGTTCCCCGTTTTTAGTGCAGAATCACTGATGTATCAAATCAGAAATTATTGTTTTCAATTTATTGTGTGGCAGGGTAGTATAAAGAGTAGAAAAATCAAAAGTTTGTATGCTGTGGCAATGGGTAAGACTGCTCGAGGATAGCTGTTCAAGAAGATCTTTAGAATTTTTTTAGATTCCTCATCTGATTGACGCCGCTCGTGGAGTAAACTTTATCACAGTGACTTTTCAGGCCATCTCTGACTGCGGTCAATAAAGTAGTAAGGAGCTTAGAAAGTGGCTTGGTGGTGCATCTGGAAGTCCCCGCAATGAATCTCTGTTTGTATTGGTTCTTGTGATGTTTAGGACCCAGTAGATGTAGGGGAGCTGATTGTTTTCATCACCCGCTTTGATGCCAAAGGATGTTAAAACTGAGTTGTGATTTTCAATAATCTCCTCCCTTGATAGTGTAGTGGGAGTATAAGTTGGGTTTCCTAATGAACTATCAATGCCCATCTCCAATTGATGATTGAAGAAAAAATTGATGATTGAAGAGGAAAAGACATTTCCATTCAATTCCTGAAATTAAAATATGAAATCCAAACATAGAGCTGTCCCACTTAATTTGCCAAAAACAATAAAAACTCAATCCATTAGGTTATATGCTTCATGCAGATTCCGTGTTTTTGTTTTTGTAATTAATGTAGAGCTTTGTGAAAAACCAGACGGGTATAAAAAAACCAACAAACAAACAAACCAATACAAAAAAAACCAACACAAAACGTACCCCGAAAAAAAAAGAACACAAAATATATGGATTAAAAAAAAAAAAATACTAAACAAAAAAAAAGTACAAAGACAAAACAAAACGAGACAAACCAAGAAAAATAAAACATATATAAAACAAAGAAAAAACAAATAAAAAACGGCGATAACAATGAAAACCATAGACAATAACTAAGTAAATCAATAACAAAATATATAACACAAAATGCAAAAACAAATTAGTAAATGAGAGAAGCAACAACAACAATAACATAATAAATAGCACACAAGGCAAAAACAAATTAATAAATAAGAAAAGCAACAAAAACAATAACAACAATCGAACAATTATAAAAGGAACAAAAAGGGAGAACTACCGAAAAAAAAAATAAATAAAATGAAAGGCAAAACGTATAGAGTGTAGAAAAGAACATATACAAATATAGAGAAACTATAAAGTTTGATTAGTGTAATAGTGTTGTTAATTTTTATTTATAACGGTTATCATTAAAAATATTTCAGAATGTACGATGAGGTTAACTTTAAATTGTACTCATAACTGCAGATAAAGAAAAACCAGTCCAGTAAAGGTTATTTTGGGAATTTTACTATACTTTGTTGCATCGCACCATTTTATTTGTTATCATATTGACAATAAACAAATAAAGTGGTATCTATTTGTTTGTTATTTACATAAATTTTAAAATGTTTCTATACACAAACATAAAGTATATCAATTGCAACTCAAAAAACTTTATAATAAAATTTTGAACCAACACTATACATTTTATCACATCCGTTTCAGTGCTGTAAAAGACTTTCAAAACATGCAACCTTATTTCAAGATGAGTTTGAAGAAGTGTGAATTAAAATGACCCGCGCTTGACGTCTTCAGATACCAGGCGATAACTGCATAGAAATAGACATTGTCGTAAACAAGTTTTAAGTCATTAAAGAAGTGCGGAATAAAATGGTCAGCGTTTGACGTCTTTAGATACCAGGTGTTAATTGCACAGAAATAGACATGGTCGTAAACATGTTATGTCATTAAAGGACTAAAACGCGTTCAAGATACCAATATTCCGTTCAGTGTGCATCAAACGTCTTGAACTTGAACGCTTTTATCCAAATACTTTCATTCCCCTAGACTGATGAATCTCGACGTAGGGAACAAAACTTTACGACAAGCAAGATTTCCAATAGTGAACCTCCTGTTTTTGAGACGTAATGTTCCAGAATTCTCTTCATATGGCGTGTGAATTTGAAAATCATTCGAAATTATCGTGTTTGAACTCTTTACATCAAATATGTCAACAGGGCAAAATCCTTACACACCAAGTTTTTGTTCAATTACTGTTATAATTGTCATTCCAGACGTTTTACTGTCGCCACCATTTGAGTAGATTCAGAGTTATTGCCGACCAGACACACACCGAATATGACAAAACCGGACTTTTCGTTCATTAAAGAAATTGTCTTTCTCCACTTTTGCTTCAGTATTCGTTTGTCGATTTAGTTATACTAAAATTAAGAGTTATATATGTTTTGTAATTAAATGTTCATGCAGAAACATCTTCTCTTTGAAATGGGTTTAAATTCGGCTCTTTTTTTACATGTCCATTGTAAAATTCTCCAAATGTTTTGAAATCATCAGCACTGACGAGATTTGAGTTGTCGAAGTTTTAGCTGCAGAAATAGTTCCACGGTATCTGGGTTCTTAAAATTCGTTCATTTTCAAAAATGTATTCTCTCAAAATATTTGACTTTTCCACACTTTATACAAAACTTTCTCGAGATTAACTAAAATCATGAATCCAATGTGTCATTTAAAACCCTTTGCCGACTCTTAAAAATGTTGTATGACCATCTGCAAAATTTCTGGTTTTGCACTTTGTCTTTTGTATATATCAAATATGTAAAGTATGTGGAAATTGTTATCTCTATGTCTGTGTTTTGGTGTTTATCAAATTAAATCCTTTATGAATAAAATTGAATAAAATTCACACAGGACAATTTGGAAGATTTCCTTTGTATGTACGTTCCAAAAAATAACACTGTTCTATTTATAGTTTCTGTAATTTAGCTAGTACTCGTCATCCGTATCCCCTGTTACGGAATGCACGACTAACCAAGATTCCAAGATTCAAGATTTTATTAAGCAAAATAAACCCCATAGAGGGGAACACACATATAATTACAATAAATATACTCAGACGCAGTACAACTGCGTAACAGGAGCGAAACAGAACAGAACAGGGCAGACCCTTGACGGGATCGTTGTACCGTCAAGGGGATTTGTTAACAACTTGGAAGTGCAATAAAATTTTGCTATTATCTTAAAAAAAAATGTGTATGAGGTTATAAATCAGATTTTTTTCTCAAAAAGAAGAAAAAGAAATTAAAAAAAAAAAAAAAAAAAGATCAAAGGAAAATTATGCTACGATGAAAAACAGGTGTGCCTCGTGCTTGATTTTCTTATTGATAAACAGTGTAAAGACGTAGGAAGTCGAGATTGCCACATGGCGAACATTCATAGAAACCAAAGTAAAATTAAATAATTTTACTAAAAACTAAACACAAAAATTACAATTTAAACTGAACTAAATAAACTAAAATACATAAATAAAGAAATACATGCAAATAAACACAAAATCGCTGAACATTAATACACACGTATACACAAGCACACAACACAAAATAAACTAAATACACATATCAAAATAATCAAAATAACAATGTAAATAAATAGTCAAGTCTATAACAACTTATCTGACGGACAATCATAAGTAGACCAAATAAAGTTCGCCTGGCGGACAATCATTAGTAGACCAAATAATAATGTTCATTATCAAACCTTTTAAATAATGTCTACTCTATCCAATGTGCAGTTCAATCACAATAGACTTGGGACATCACTGATATTTAAGTTATTTAATGATAATAAACTTCACACAAGAATTGTGCATTAACTTTCAACACTGTCATTTAAGTTTCACACAATGAATTGTATTCATAAACGTGCAGACGGACTTTGGCAATATATATTAATAAATACCCAATACTGACCGCAATGTCGTTGTGCGTGATACCATTTACTCTAACAATGGATATTTGGACAGACTCGGAACAACTTCCGGTACATCACCCCTCATACGGTGCCATCCTCGGACCAACTCATGCTTACATACGTAACTTCCACTATTGCAGGAAAATAACCATCCTATGGGAATATAAAAGACCACTGAAAGAACAAACAACCCCGAATCTACTTCAATACCCAATACAAACACGTTTTCTCATTGACATCAACTCGCCACGTCACCATATAGACCGGGTGTGTTCGACACGCCATTTTACAGAAACAGACCAAATAGACAATAAATATTCTTACCTGAGCTATAAATCAGTATATTTTCTATCAAAACTCCATGTCTTGTGACTGACAATCCCGAGAGTTCACCAATAAAACTTAATTATTTAACTGTTAAGTCTGAACACCTTGCCGTCCATTGCGCACTGCCAACAAGCACACCTGAGAAAATTAGCTGAACATCTAGTCACATTACCAGACTTGGCGCGAAAATATATCCGTGGGGTTACCTTTGGGTTCTCCCAACATCTATCTTTCGTGACAAGGGGTTCCAGATAAATAACTATGACTGTGTTCAATTCAAGTAAGGTTAATAAATGGGAAGTTATAAAATATAAAACAAGGTCGTTACAAACAGCAAGTTGGTATACCAATGGGTACGAATTTTGCTCGTCTACTGCCAAGCATGTTCTAATACTCTAACGAGACTGAAATTCTTCAGGAATTCGTAGAAACCCATAACATAAGTGATCCTAAATCCTTCAATCTAACTTATTGATGATATTTTTTTTCCATTGATACGGAATCTTTTGCTAAATGGATCCCATCAATATATCCCCAGAATTGGAGATCGAGGAAACAACAGAAGCGGCGAGATTTACATCTTTTTACTAAAAGAGACATAATTACCTCCGTGACCGTCTTATTAATCAAGGCTTCAAAAAAGTCCGTCTCATACGATCATTCAAAAAGTTCTTTAATACATTTCAGTCCCTTGTAGAAAATGTTTTGCTCCCTCGTGAAATACTTAGTGCTTAGCTAATTTTGGCTTTCTAATATATTATATCATATTGGTAATGTGTTTTCTATCAGCTTGTATTACAAAAACAGGAAAACAGCAAACATACAAATCGTTTGATTTTATCTGAACTGAAGAGACATATGATTTCATGCAATAAAACCATTTATGTTATTTAAACATGTAAACATGAAGAACAACAATAAAAGCGTTGTTTCTTTGCTTGTTTTTACCGTGTATTTTTAGAGACTTTGTCTCATGTACATTTACTCTAATCATTTCAATCACCATGTTTCAGAATTTATTAATTATTTTTTTTTCACTATTTGCTGAAGCAGCAGAGGTGCCAAATGAAATAACCCGTATATGACGTTTTTCGATACTAGTTGATAAATAAACAAAACTGAGCAAATTTGAGTAAACATGTTTTGTCTTTATTTGAATAAAAACATGTTCAATATGAAAAAAAGGTCGTTCGGTGCTTACATTGTTCATCTAATTCCCGCACAGATGTTCATGTCATACTAAAATTGTTTCGTAATATGTTATGTAGTAAAATGTGTTCTTAGGAACCTTTTCTCTTTGTATCCCTCACCGAGAATTTCATTTGAAAAGAAGAATTTTAGCATTCCAAGGAGTTTAAGCGGTAATACAGTAACACAAAGAAATTATCAAAAGCAAGACTAAAAAAATACATTAAACAAAAAAAAAATATTAAAGAAATAAAAATAGAAAATTAAAAAAAATAAAAAATCGTGAAATATGACAAATTGCCGAAAATTAAAAAACATAACTGAATGAGTAGCTGGGACCAAAAAAAAAAAAAAAAAAAAAAAAAAAAAAAAAAAAAAAAAACACACAAGAATTAGAAAAACAAGAGCAAAGAACAATTGGGTAACACAACAAAGTAAAATGATAATCAGGACATTAAAAAAGACTCGCGTTAAAATTAAAACTAACAGGGGACAGGAAATCCTCATATGTTCAACATTCTCGACATTTAAATTTCACCTCTTATTGTATATTTTTCATATACAAGATAAACACGCAAGAAAAGGACAATAACTCGAAATGAGTCATCCGAATCTTTTGATAATTGCAATGTAGATATTGCTGCTGATGAGGAATAGATTTCCGAAATAGCCATACAGCTCATTAAAATTACAGTTGGAGTTAACATATGTGTTATGGTCTCATGTGCATTTACTCCATATCCTTTCGTAAAATATTTAATACAGGAGTTTGTCTTTTATTGCAGTGTGGAGTTGGTAAAACAATTCCCCGTGGTAGAGATGTATGCTCTTTATTTTTCTTAGATATGGTGTACTTGTACATGAGATGATATCTCATGTGTACACTTTTTTCAATTACTATTATCTAAATTTATGTAAAATTCTAAAACCGAAGGATTAACTCCCTCCATCGTAGTTTTGTCCTTAGCTATATTTGATATTACTGATTATTCGGATTTCGTTTGGGTTTATGCATCTTAAACATTTTTTTTTAATTATGGATTTCCTTTGTTTGGGTTCTAGTGCTGCTGATGAGGAATAGATTTCCGAAATGGCCATACAGCTCAATAAAATTACAGTTGGAGTTAACATATGTGTTATGGTCTCATGTGCATTTACTCCATATCCTTCGTAAAATATTACAATAATATATTGTCATTCTGATCATATTTACCTTGCATCATTGATATCCGTGACGGTATCGGTATCTACAATTTACTTCATTATATGCAGCAGCCACGTTGTTTGCTCCCTGTAATACTGCACATCAGTTTTTTTTAATATCTTTTACGGTTTTCCAGTTATTTGCCAAACCGCAAGTAACCCCTATTTTTTCAGTTTTTGCAAGAACAGCCTCTCTGTTTGATCACGGCGATAGATAACATAATTTTAAGTTCGGTATTTAGTTATTTAAAAGAAGATACCTTGATGATGATCAAGATCAAACTGTGTTTAAGAGAAGATTTAAAACTATATGACAAGAGACTTAGAACGACGAACGACAAAGCCTAGTGATCGCATTAACATTTCGGCCAAGTTAGCTTGTCCCATTTTCTTTCTTTTTCATATGACAATAATATATTATGTCGTTTAAGTTGCTTCTAGGAAAATTTAGGTTCAACATTAATTAATTTGTGCGTCTTTTTTAAAGTTTACCTTAAAATATTACATAGAGAGTATTTGTAACGCAATTGCTATCAAAGTAACATATAAATATAGTAAAAATGTTCTAAAGATTAATGGAAAAGGTCTTTTGGTTAAGGTAATTAAATTTAACTATGGAAAAATGTAGCATCTATTAATGTAGAAGTGGTGTAAATAATTCATTCTAAATGTTAAATCATGTAAAAGGTAACAAATTTACTTAAGAAAAATAGCAGAAAAGCATTCGCTATCTATTTAAATCCATTTCAGACCACCATTAAAAACAGGCACTGGATACGGTTACACTGATATGTAACAATGACGGAAAATTATTGTTACACAAAAATTTAATATTCGGAGTACTTTGCCAGATACGGGACCGATATTTTCCGTGTGTGACAATAATATTAGAATTATTGTTACATATCTTATTTTTACACCTATAATAACAATTCTGATGGTACTGTTTAGAATTTAACAAACAATAATAAACCGTAAGATTTTAAAAATTTTAAAATTAAACCAACTAGAATACTGACAAAGTCAGAAAGGGCCCCGCCCCTTGTGTGTTCCAAAAACCTGTTTGCGGAAAGACATAAATAACAAAATCCTCAGTTTAGTTTCTGCAATTTGATCGTGTCCATCACTGCATAAAACTTTTAAAAATATGAAGGTTATTTCAAGTTATCATATGACATAGAGGTTATTCTCAAAATATGCACTTTATGGTATAAAAACAAAGTTTTTCCCCAAAATTGTTTTCAGATTTTACTCAAAATCCTCAATATGGAAAAAGACCTTCCTTAGATCATGTCCAACACTGTGTATAAAATTTGTAAAAATCTGTGAGGGTCATTTCACATTGTCATACAACATATAGCTCATTATCAAAATATGCCTTTTTTCATATTAAAAACAGATCGAGAATCGGGGGGCATATTGTTTTTGTCCTGTCTGTGAGTCTGTCTGTCTGTGCGTCCAATGAATTAAAAAAAAGCTTTATGCTTGAGATCTCCTAAAAGAGAAGTAAAAAGTTTTACTTTAAGAATATAGACCATATCAAAACTTATCTTAAAGCGGATGTTCAGTGTTGAGCTATGACCTCGCATTTGTGCCCTGAAAACATGAATACCCCTGGTGCTTGATTTGGTGTAGAAATTAAATCGAGCATTTAATGATTTGACTGTTGGTCAGGACGGAAATCTGTCTGTCCTTCCGTCTGTCTGTCCGTCAACAATTTTTCCGTCAAAGATTTCTTGGCTTGCTCATTAAAATTGTTACAGTTGGAGTTAACATATGTGTTATGGTCTCATGTTCATTTACTCCATATCCTTTTGTTTGACTCACTGATGGTGTGACGGGTGCCGCTAGCGGAGCAGGACATGCTTACCCTTCCGAAGCACCTGATGTCACTTCCGGTTTTCATGGGAGTTCACACTATGAGTGCCTTAGTTCTTAATGTTATCTTTTTATTTTTGTGCATTGTAGCTGTCTCACGTCATTGTTTTGTCTTTGTTTTTATCTGTTACCTGTTACCGTTTTTGCCATGTCTTTGGACTTCGATTTTTGTAGTCATCGCTTCCCTTGTTCCTTCGGTATTCTACTGCCGTTGTTTCGTAAAATATTGTATATGTGGGAAGGATTTGAAGTTTGGTCTGAAGTTCGGAATAACAAAATACCGAGGTTACTGTGAATTTAGGTTCTGCATATGCGCATTTCGACAACTTATGTCTCTTCATTGCAGATAAAATCAAAATATTTGGAAGTTCATAAACCGAAATAGGTGTAAAACTGATAGAGAACAAATAACCAATAAGATCTAAATAGAAAAGCCAAAATCAGCTAAGGACAGAGCTATGCAAGAGGGAAATGATGAGATACATTGTGTAAGCTCTTTTCAAGTTTGCAGGGCGTCGTCCACTTTCTGTTTGCCGATACATAGAATTGTTTACTAAAAACCAAATTTCGCCATAGATTTCTTAGTTTCTACTGAAGGGGATGATTTGACATTTTGTTTGAAGCTTGGAAATGATGACTTGTATTTTGTAAGGAATTTTCATGTTTGTCGGACATCCACTACCTGTTTGACGATACTTTGATGTTTTGCTATAAACCAATTTTCGGTCATATATTTTTTGGTTTCTGCTAGAGGGAATGATTTAAAATTTAGTCTTAAGCTTGTTAATGATGAGTTGTATTGTGTAAGCAATTTTCAAGTTCTTCAGACATCCAATTCCTGTTTGCCGATACTTTGACTTTCAACTACAAACCAAATTTCATGCCATAAGTTTTTTTTCTTGCATATTAGGTCTGAAACTAAGACATGCTATGGTTTTTGGTAAATTTTTAAGAAATCATTGTATCCAGGAAATTTCTGTATCAACACATTTGTGTGTCAAACAGAATTTTAATCCACATTTACGCCAAATTGCGGGCCATCCGACAACGCCAAATTTCACATGCTCTAGTTGCTCTGTAGTTTCCTAACAGAAAACACGATACATATATTTGTGCTTATTTGTAATTCTCAAATCATGTAAATGCTTGCACTTTCTGATGATATTTTATTGCTAAAATATATTTACACTGCGGTCGATTTTTGTTTTGCATTTTTACTTCGAGCAAGGTAACAAATGGAATAACAGTTTTTTATTGCAAGACAACAGAGGATTATCCGGACAAAAACATGAGATCAATTTGTGCAAATTCAGTAAAAAACTGCAACACAATCCCTTTCATGTTTAATTTAGATATGATTTATCAATATCTTACTGTGAGTAACTAATTTTAAGGAGTTAAGTGTTATCCTCTATGATTTAGATAAAATCCAAAGACACAAGGACAAATTGTTCTATTGCTCTGGTTCCGGGTGTATATAATGACCAGACTGTTAACTTATCAACTACCTCAGATAAAGGCCAATATGTTCCAAGAAGGGTGGTAAGTTTAAATATAGTATAGATCTAGATGCTATTTTTGTGTTTAGAATAAATTACAATTCAGTGCAAAATTTCTTCACATTTTTTTCGACAATTTCTCCAGATTTTTTGAGCAGAGTCGTATTAATGTCATGTACATACTTTGCTTGTAGAAGTAAGCATCAAATGAGGCGATTGCTAAATAGCAATTGTTGTATAATGGATAATATTTTTTTTAAATATTAATATTCCGGAATGTCCACCTTTATTGTCCTTCATTGTTTTGAAAGGACACAAAAGATTGAGGTATGATCACTGAAAAACTCAACTATTGGTATTGTAGAACAGTTTGGCTACACAGTTATTAAAACAATGCTCTAAGTTCAAAGCTACACTAAATACATAACCTGAAGAAATGCATGTACGGCATGAAACGTCAAAGATTCAACGATGCTTGCTGTCATATGGAGAAATTCATTGGTGTCTGCGTGTATGAAAGTTTATGGGGAATAAAGTAACAAAATGCCAAAGTTACTGTCAATGTTGCAGAAGTTACTGTCAATTTTGTTTCTGCATATTGCCATTTCGACAACTTATGCCTCCTAGTGCAGATCAAGTCAACACATTTGAAAATCAATAAACCAAAATTTGTAGACTAAATGATCTACAAATTGTAAAATTGTATTTTCTATAACAGTTAAAATGTTTTGTTATCTGTTTTACTTCAGGAATGTTCAAATGAATTAGATCCTCAGTGTATTGTTTTTCAGTGCGTGGTAAATGTAATGGAACCACAAACCCAAGCATCGGTAGAAATAACATTTGGTGTTTCAGAAAAATCGCCTAATATAGATACAGTAAGTTTATTATTTAATGATAAGTAAGTTTATTGTGCTATGATAATGTGTTAAAATCTATATCAAAATCCGCTCAAAAAGCTGAATGATAAAGCAATGATTGTTACTTAAAGTCCGTCATTTTTTTAAATGAACAGGATTACCAATAAAAAATAAATTTCAAATACACCCCCCCCCCAAAAAAAACAAAAAACAAAAAACAAACAAACAAAAAAAACAAACAAATAAGAATTGAATAATTAGTACATAGTAAGGAATATGAATTCAAGTAAATGTCCCAGGAAACTTAACTATTTTTTCATTCATACGTTAAAAATGCAATTATAAAACAAAATATTTCAAAATGAGCTATCACATTGATTTAATTAAATCGGTCAAATATCACCTTGCACTTTTATCTACTTGACTGGCAGAGAAAGCCTTCTTCGGTTCCCATGGACAGTATGATTTACGATTGGGAAAAAAGTCTTAAAAAGTTCATCACTTCGTTTGACGTTTTATCAAGACATTTTTAAGGACACAAAACTGACATATTGTAAAAAATATCATTTTTACCCGTAAAAGGTGGTAGCATTCCATAAATATTTCGGGCCAGTAAAGATGAATTTTAAACTATGTGAATTCAGAAGTCAAGGACCTTATAAATAACAATATACCGAAGTTACTGTTAATTTTTTTTCTGCATATGCGCATTTCTCATCAGTGCAGATAAAACCAAACATTTGGAAGTTTGTTAACCGAAACACGTGTAAATCAAAATTCAGCTAAGCACAGAGCTATGCATGGGGGAGATACTCCTTAGTTTTAAACAAAATTTTGTAAAATCTAGATATTGCAAGCTTCCATAAAGTCGGTTTTCGGGTCAGCACAGAAGTACTGACTACTGGGTTGGTGAATTCTCTCGGGGACTAACAGTTCACCAGCAGAGATATCGGGCCCAGTGGTATAAACGAATAAAACGAAATTACTGTAATTCCGTGTCTACAGTTTGTCATTTCGACAACTTATGTCTCTTCAGTACTAGTGCTTATTAAATCAACACAGTTGGAAGACCATTAATCGGAAGATGTATAAAAACTGTTGAGAAAACACATCAATTATGATCTAACGAAAACCAAAATTAGCTACAAAGACACACAATAAACACACAAAATGCTTAAAATTATATTTGCTGTTCCAAAGACTGTATCAGTTTTCATACGTATTTTCCACTTCGGCTTATAATGCGAACAACATTGTTTGAACTATGAATACGAATGACAAATACTTCTAGAAATAGTTATTTAAATTATCTGAATATATTAATAGAAGGATTTATACTTTTCATAACAAGAAAGAATTGCATATCGATGGATATCAACAACAGTTATGTAATTTCAAAATATAATAAACGAGCCTTTTGGGAGGTTATTATATTTGAAATTACATTGAGAGTCGATATCCAGCGATATACAATTCTTTCGAGTTGTTAAAACTATTTTTCTTATGATTTTCATAAATAAATGCAGTGAATATTTGGTGCCGAACTGCTGTTTTTTGTTTCAAATAACAACATCGTTGCTAGGTAACGTTAATCACGACCAACGAGATTTCAAAGTTGTCCAATAGAAACATCAAAAAGTAATAGCACATCACGCGTGATGTGTATTACCTGGCGGTCGACCAATGAAATTCCTGTAAAAGCGTTTGAACAAGTTCATATCTAACTCCAGCTTCAAAGTCTCGTTGTGTACCACAAATGACTATCCGTGCAAGAAATACATAATATTCGTGCATTATAAGAGAATGAATAGTAAAGCATGCATGGAGGCAAGTTATTCATAGCGTTGATTGATCAAGATATCAAAAAACAGAAAAGTTAACAGTTGTAAAAAGGTAGTCGTTTTGTTATTTGCATATTTACTATTCAGTTTAAAATTTTTCATTTTTTTTTATTGTATTGAATCTTGGACAATTTATATGACTCCAAGGGAAGAAGCTACAGTGTAGATATGTATCAAGGCTTTATTGAAAGTAGCTGTAAATAACAAAAAATCATGTGAAGACGTATTTGTACTATATTTACATTTATTTTATGTAGACACCAGAGGTACAGTTTTACACTCGAGCAACTATTTACCCCGTGTCCACCGTGCCAGCTGTCTTGAAAGCGAACACCACAACGACAGTAAGTTTTGATACATGTATCTGGCAATACAGTTATGGTACTGTACGCAATTACGAGTCATGTTTTAATCTGTTAGAAATTTTCATAAGACAATTAGTGAAGAAAGATTTCCCTACATAACAAGTTTATTGTCACTTTTCCTGTTACTTATTACCTAAGTACCGAGGGGAGCGTACTTTGTCCCTATTGTATATTTCTAAACCCTGTCGAGGGTTTACAGGTGAGTAAAAAATAAGATCTACTTTATAAATATAAAATAAACATTTCTTAATTGGTAAAAGTGTAAGTAGAAGATTGATCGCACACGTGCAAAAATTACTGAACACAAATGTACACATCAGGAACAGTTCATATAGGCTTATTCTTAGACAGATATAGAGGCTATGAGTGCCGATGTTATGATTTTGAAAATTGTCTTTTATTTGGTTCAAAAACGATTGCATTTTTTGGTTTATCCATATATATACAAACAGTGACTTGAATGAATGCATACAATTGAAAAAAGTTATTGTTCACTAGGTTGATAGTAATATAATGTACTAGTGCAGGCGCGTTGTCAAAAAAATTTAAATATTTTACGAAAGCATTAATCTAGTGCTTTACGTGTAGTGTGTAGCATAAATTCACTTGTTAGCCTTGCTATGAACTACATTATTTGAGTACATAATAGGTACTTAAATTTTCTGTTCTGTCCCACATTGATGCCATGTTATGTTGTAGAATCGAGACAGACCTATCATTGACTCTTTTATAGTAGATATTTGTATCAGTGTGGGACACCTTATCCTTCAAATAAATGTTAATCCAGTTAACAATGTTCGTTTATGTTCATGGTCTTTTAAAACTTTTGAAAAAATATATATAGATTACACCACAAGATCCCGTTCATTACCATATTTTTTCCGCTAGAGATAGTTAAATTTTTAAATTTCAATTTCGAGGCTTGCCGAGCATTTTAAAATTTTAAAATTTAACTATCGAGAGTGGATAAAATATGGTAATAATCGGGATAAAGTGGTGTAATCTTTTTCTTTAATGATCAATGATATACACCGAGAATTGTATTCGGAGTAGATTTGGCGGGAAATAGCACGGGGCTTTATTCAACATACGTTGAAAATTTATTTAACGGGTCGAAACCAGTTTAAACCTGACATATTATATTTATTAAATGAAATTATTGCTCATTCAATGTCAATGTGCCTTTAATATATTTTTTATAATATTTATGACCGGATGATTGCATGTTCTTGTCGTTACCTTACAGTGGGCTCCCGGTCCCGAATTTTAAAAATCATGTTCATGTTTACACGCTTCAGTGACTTCATTTTAATAGTATCTTATATAGATTACTGCAGAATAAGTGTCCTTACATGAATAACATATTGAAAGTTTTATCTTTATATCCACGCTGATTTGATATTTTATATGAATTGTAATACATATAATTTGTATCTGTCCCGCAATTAGCTGCTTTAAAAATATTATCGATTTGTACTTGGGCTCCTACAAATAATTAACAACCTTATTTCAGTGTTTTTTTGTCACTTGAAAGCTAAGCTAACGGTTTAGGTTTACTTCACTGCATAGAAGTATTTAAAATTGAGCAAAAAAGTACTGTAATTTTGAATCAGCATTTTTCAAAGAGCTGTCTGAAGATGATGTCTGAAGATGATGTAATCCAAAACTGTACAGTAACCTAATTTTTGTGAATCAAACATACCACCAAATAGAACTTAATATTTTTGCAGACGGTAAGCTATATCTATTTAGAGAACATATCAACACAAGAACAGTCGGTAAATCTATGGATAATTGTTGGAAGTGCCATTGGAGGTGTTGTCTTGTTTGTCCTACTAGGAGTCATTCTATGGAAGGAAAATAGAAAAAAGAAGGGAAACGGGGAATGTGTCAAAGGGACAACGACCCAAAGGGGAGAAATAACAACTCAAAGCCACCATAAGATCTTCAATGAACGGTGAGAAACCCCACACCCAACGGCAGGTCGGAGTCGGCCCCTGAACAAAGAGCAATCAAGTCCAGCGAAATAAACATGATCCTAGACTCCTATAGACATAAAGTAAACTAACTAGAAAAAGGACAAGACACACAAAGGCTTAATAAATTCCTGACTTAGGACAGGCGCAAACCTGCTGCGGCGGGGTTAAACTAGTTTTATTGGATCCAAACCTTCCCCCTACAGCCCCTATAAATGTATACATTGTATTGCTTTGAACTATACGTGTGTTGATGAATACATTGCAACTTTGTATTTTCTCCTTTCAAAGTTATAGTTTCTGTTTGCAACTTGTATTTTCTAAATTCGTTGACAAAATTGCAACTGTTCTTCTTCTACGTTAGTGAGTATAAGGGCATCATTACATCTTTATTAAACAGTATAGCCTTTGTTTTCCAAAACACACATATCCAACAAAGGATAGAGACATATTAATAATATTATTTTAATATTTATACCCGTAAAAGTAACAAATAATGAAGACAAAGAATTAATGATATGGCATTATCTCATCACACTTACCGATGCTACTTTCTGAGCTTGAATCTCTACATTTCTATATCAATTTGAAATACAAATGTAGATTAAATTAACTGTACAGATATGATATGAATTCACTTAATTTCGGTATTTAGTTATTTGTTACCACTGGGACGATGCCTCCGTTGGTGTACTATTGGTCCCCGAAGATATTCACAAGCCCAGTAGTCAGTACTTCGGTGACCCGAAAGCCGATTCTATTTAGAACCTTTTAATATCTAAATTTTGGTAAATTTTGTTAAAACTAAATAGTATCTCCCTCATGCAAAGCTCTGTCCTGAGATAATTTAGGCTTTACATTTAGATGATAGTGGTAATTCATTCTCTATCAGTTTTTAAACGTCTTTGAGTTCATGGTCTCCCAAACGTTTAGATTTCATCTGCACTGAAGAGCCATAAGTTGTCGAAATGTGCATATGCAGAATCAAAATTCACAGTAAGTTCGGTATTTATTTATCTGTACAGATATGGACATAAGCTTCCGAATTATTCATTCTATAGTTAAATTTCCTGTAACTTCTGTATTAATTATATATCATTTTAGGTAGAAAACCAAGTAAGGGAATCTCTTTTCAGCTTTAGTAATTGGCTTCAATAAAACACAAGAGTTAGAATATTTAAATAGTATACTTCGGAATGCTTGCATGATTGTATCCAGATTTGAAAGGAATTTCACAAATTTCAAAATAAATGAAACTCAGGTATTTGGCAATGGAAGTTATTCATTTAATAAGGTAATAACGTTCAGAATGCGGGTTACATGAAGGTTCTGTATGCATGTTTCTAACTTACTGACAAAACATAGATGGTGAGAAATGGGTCGAAATTAAAAGGTATTTTGGACAAAATATACAAGATAAAAGCCAATTAAAAATTTGAATAAAGGTACAAATGGCTAACAATTTGACCTTTGGCCTTCTACAAGTGACAGCCAAAAGGAATATTTAACAACAATTCTTTCAAGAATCAGAGAAAAGGGAAGTCGATGACGTGTGAAATGATTTACCTGCATTGAAGTCATGCACGACCCTGAACTTTATTAAAAACAAATAAAACAAAATAAAGACATTTGTATTTTGTATTGTGAAAATAATGATTTTTGTACAATCTAGACGTTTTGTGGTTTATATTGAAGCCCTGTTGTACATTGGAAGACTTGCCTAATAGTATAATCATTACTTGTTTTCGAGTTTTCCAAAATAAATCAAGATAACGTGAGAATATGGAATAAGTACAAATCATCATTCAGAAAAACTGATTTATTAGTATATCCATGTTTACTTTATAAGAACATTTAATTAACAATAAGAGGATATGTAGTAAACACAATGAGAGATATTCTCCAAATATACGTGGTTAAAACAAGCAATGAAACCATGGTTTTATTGTTGTTCTTCCTCTTGAAATTACTATGAGGCTTTCACAAATTAGCTTTGCTCATAACTTATTATAAGTTCAAGACAACCTAGCACAAGTTTGAGCAGACTTCATGATAATTGTCGAAAAACGCTACGTCCATGCTCTTCATTATCAAAGTGTGCGGGATGTTCAACAATCAAAACTTAATCGGAAAAGTGTCCTTGCAGTTGCTGTCATCTGTTGATTGACAAAAGACTCATAGAAGACACAACCAACATGTAAACAACCAAAGGGTACTCTACGAGTCAATTTCAAGACAACCTAGCAAAATAAAATAGCGATGGACAATGAACAGAATGGTTAGAATAACATGGAATTAAATGAAAATAATTAATGAAAATAACAAAAACAGAATGCCAAAATCTGAAAGTATCCATATGGGGTATTCTCTGAGGAATATTTGCACCACATTCGAAATAAAAAGAAAGCACACATCTCTCGCACGGGGAATCTTTTTACTGACTACATACCGCGGGAGAGACAGACTCGGGTTTTGTATTATCCATGAAAGGATTTAATGAGTAAAAGCACACGCAACAAAGTCTCTTCCAATTTTAAACGGGTGCTAAAGGTGTTTAATATTTTAAAGTTTTTCACTATCGTTTGAATCTTTCTTAATAACGTTATATTCGTTTACAACGTTACTACGTCGTTCATTGTCCGACATATCAGTTACTTCTACAATTTATTGTTTATTTGAAGATCGTCAATGTAGACGTGAGAGTACTGTTAATACAAACTATTGAAATTACTAACAGATTTAAAAACCAAAATGGCACTACTACATGAGTTTTATATGATTTGCTTTAAATTTATGAAAAAAAAATCATCTTCGAAGATTAAATCAAACATTCATTGTACTGATATATGATTTCATTTATAATTACAGTGTGGATTCTTTAAGAGAGATAAGAAGACCAGATAGAAAAATAGAAACGACAGAGCCGTTTTCTCGAGAAAACATTGCCAGAAACGCTATAAAAATTAAACCCTGCAGGACCCAAGGACGATAGAATAGCATTAATACGTGATAAACGGGATGGAATCGGCTTATAATAGAACAATAAAAGAGAATGAGATAAAACAGTTAAGAAATAAGCTCTGTATTAAACAATATTTTCTGTTTATTATTTTATTTCTGTTTTAAAATAAAGATTATCTTTTTGTATTTCCATTTAAATAAAAGATTTTTCATGTTGAATGTAGCAGAACAAATATGAGAATACAGCAAAAAACAAAAATCGAAATCCCCAAAACAAACAGACACACACAAAAAAAAACCCCAAAAAACAAAAACAAAAACAATTTCAGAATAAGTATTTCCAACACACTGCTAGTAATTACTGATGATTACAAGGGTCCGGCAATGAAATGACAACGCCCCTAAAAAGTCATTCTGCCCGTCAGCATTTTATATTTCGAACGGTTACTTGAGATGTCCTTCATCAATTTTATAAATTTTATACATAATTTCAAATTAATTTTGGCCAAACTCTTGACCATGAAAAAAACTTTATATGAAAAAAAAGGTTTAATTTGAGAAGAACTAATGTTCAAAGAAAGCTTCAAGTCACTTATAGATAGGAAAACATTTTTGTGAGAAATTTATTTTTGAAATAAAAAAAAAACGCATATTTTGAGACTAACAGTAACAACTACATGTCGTATAGTAGCTTGAAATCGGCCTCTCATATTTTACAAATTTTATATGATATGTTCAACATTATCAAAGAAAAGCTTTTTTCGATCTTGAGGAAAGTCAAACACTTAGTTTTTATATGAAAAAATGCATATTTTGAGAATCAACTATGTCTTCTTATTATTGGAGATTGTCATCGTAGATTTTCATAAATGTTAAATACAACAGCAGTAGAATGATAAAGGAATAGGGGATGTGATTATTACAAACATCAATGTCTAGATACATGAAAAAAGACGAGAACACTTAAAAAAACAAAACCAAAAACAAAACAGAAACATGGAACAGCCACAAAGCATGGTAATAAAAAACAACATTCAGAACTAAGGACTTATTGTGCTTTTATTTCTCTTCTGTCCTTTACTCATGTCCTTGTGTCTTGGTGTTTCCGATGTTGCAGATAGTTTTGTATGAATAAATATTTTGAGAAATAATTCTGAGTGTCATGATCTTGAGATCTTTTTTTAACCTCAACTTACCCTACGGGTCAGTGTGAACTATTGCCTCTACTTGACGTCCGTCGTCGGTCCATTTAAATTATAGTTTTCATTTTCTCCTCTGAACCACTAAAGTTTTTTCAATCAATATTTACAGGAATGATGTGTGGAAGTTCTTCTACCTATATTACTAATTTTGTTCCGTTCAGACAAAAACATGGTTCCCCAGCGGGGATTTAACATGGGATCCTATGGGTATAATCACATGTTCATCTATTCCTCTGAAACCACTGAAGCAAAATCAAACAAACTTAAACGAAATAATGTATGGAAGGTCCTCTTCCAAGATTGCTCATTTCAGTTCAATCCGACAAAAATGGCCACCAGTGCGGAACTGACATGTAGTTTTAACATAGACCATACGGGAAAATATATCACAACACTCCTCTGAAAGCACTAGAGCAAATTCAACTAATCTTTAAAGGAACTAGAATACTGAGAGAGTCGGAAAGGGACCCGTTCCCTTGTGTGTCTCAGATACCTGTTTGCTGATTTTCATCAAAATAATAAAACAATACTTTAGGATAACATGCACATCAAAAAACAAAATATCTTAACTACTGTAATTTCTGCATATGGCTATTTTGAAAACTTATATCTCCTCAGAACATACCAAATTAAAACATTGAAACAATCTGTGAAAGTGACTTGAAGTTATCATATGACATAGAGCTAATTTTCAAAATTTGATTTTTTTCATATAAAAACTTATTTTTCCCAAAAATTGTTTTATGATTTTCTCAAAATGGTAACGCACCTTACTTTGATTGGGTTCAAAACTGTGCATAAAATTTATAAAAATCTGTGAAGGTCATTTCAAGGTATCATACCACATAGAGTTTATTCTAAAAAAGACTAGGTTTTCCCCAAATAACTATTTCATGATTTTTCCTCATTTAGAAAGGGATCCCTCCTTTGATTGTGTCCAACAGTGTATGAAATTTATAAAAATCTGTGGAGGTGATTTCAAGTTATCATATTACATGGAGCTAATTCTCAAAATATGCACTTTGTCATACAAAAACTAATTTTTTAAACTTAATTTTTAACTAAGCTTTTCCCGAAAAATATTTTTTGATTTTTTCTCAAAACCAAAGGGAGCTTCCTTTGGTCAAGTCCAACTTTGAGTAAATAATCTTTAAATTCCGTGAGGGCAATCTCAAGTTATCTTACGACATAGGAAATGCTGATGGACAGACGGACGGGACGGACAGACGGACGGACCGGCTGATTACTATTGGGCGCCGCCATTTGACGAGGCCCTAATGATGTTTGGAAGGTCATTTACCAAGATTGCTCATTTCGTTCCTATCTAACAAAAACATGACCGCCAGCACGGAACTTAGGTCTAAAATTGGACCTTTTTTTGGAAATCACATTTTCATCTTCCCCTCTGAAACCACTGAAGCAAAGTCGTCCAACATTTACACGAATGATGTATGAATGGAACACGGTGGGTAATCGAGATACTTGCCTTTTGGCATACTGCAGACTGGTACGCGCTACATAGTATACGTCCGATGTTACTACATACTGCAGATGACAAAATGTCAAACAACGGTATGTGTTATGTTTTTTTTCCTTTGAAAGTTGCAATTTAAGTCGAAAATATGGATAAATGATATATAAATCCAATGAACACCGCTACAGTAGTCAGCCTTTCCTCAAATGCTAAAATAATTTTTTAAAAGTTTGCCAGGAAATGTGTGACCACGCATTTTTCCCCTTATAACTTTGTTTATGTCTCCTTGTCTTCAAATTTGCACAGACCGTTTTACATACAAATCGTCACAAAAGGATAAGAAAATTAGTACGTCAATCGTTCGAAGAACAATTGATAGGTCTTTCCCAATGTTGCATCAGATGTTTCATAGGGAAAATCAACATTCTAAGCTTATTATTTATATTTATAGACTCTCTAACATGAAATACATTTTTTTCAAAGTGACCTTGACATATGACCTTGACATCATTTTGAAGGTCAAGTCTACCTGAACATTTTTGTTATGAATATATGTTTGTATCTTCAATGTGGTATTTGAGCTATAGGCAAAAAACCCAAATTCATACATCGAAAATCGGTTTTTGGTCCGTAGGTCCAAAACGTTTGAACCAATGATTTTGGACCCGAGTAACAATTGTAGGTCTCAACAAGACACACATTTTCTCTATTACATTTCATTAGCTATATGTTATGGTTTCCGAGTTTATCTGCTAACAAGTCTAGAGGTCAAAATAAAAGTCACTGATGATCTTTAACCTTGACCTTTTCAAATAGCCCCTGGGGAACCAAGAACAATGGTGTAGGTCTCATGTCTCTATCACTTTCGGTTTGGCAGAAAATCATTGTTAAAGAAGCATCAAACTTTTGCAAGGGGCATAACTTCAAAATGGTCCATCGGATAATTTCGGACCAAATGTTACGAATTTTTGTCATGACTTAACAAATATTTTTCTAATTACACTTCATCAGCTATCTTTTATAGTTTCCGAGGTAACCGCTAACAGGGTTTACCATGTTTGGTGATGTAACTCTATTACTAAAAATAGATTGCATTCACAGGGTCAGTCTGGTCAAGCCCGGTCATTTCTGATTAATGGTACCAAGTATCAAAGTGATATCTTATAAGACTTTTCGGAAAAGACCTTAATGATTGGTGCTGATCGCTCTCATAGCAGTTTTTATTAAATGCAAATATTAAAAGGGACAGTGCAATAAAACATATTTATGGTATTTGTAACGATGTTTAAACATGATACAGTAAAAATGATTAAAATTTCATATACGATAAACAAATACTATCAGATAAACTTGTCAACAAATTAGTTAATATTGACAACCTCTTTAATCAAATTGTCAAATTAGCTCTGCCTAGGTAGAGATAGTTTATTTTTAATGACTGATGTAATACTTTGTATTACATCAGTCATTAAAAATAAACTATTGTAAATCCCTCTTAAAGTGACCGATGGCCTTTGCACTGAACATTTTTAGATGTAACACATATCACCTAAGATAAATGGAAAAGGTTTCAGGCTTATATCTCTTACCGTTTTCGAGAAAATTATACTCAAAGATGTGATGAAACTTTCAAGGGGCATAACTCATGAACGGTCCATCGTAGAGATTTGGTCCAAAAAAAGAAGGTCCCTCAGACCCTAACAAATATTTAGAAGTACACTGAAAACCTCGTAACTTTCTTTTAGAAGCTCTTTGGAATGACATGGACTTATCTATCAAGAATTATCCTACCATCTCCTCGCTTAAAAATAAAATAAGAAGTTTATCTTTCAAAGCTCCAAGTTATAATCCGAAAGGGGCTAGGAAATCAAATGTTTTGCATACAAGATTAAGGTACCAAAGTAGCTCATTAAATGCTGACCTTTTTCGTATTCATGGTACTGAACGACTCAAAATGCAGATGTAGTGCTGCAAATGAAGATGCTTTTCATTACTTTTTTGAATGTCCACTCTACCAAAACGAAAGAATATTAATTTATTCGTTGGCAGTTTAAATCCAAATGACTTAAATATAGAAACATTACTGTTTGGAAACGACGACTATAACGATAATTTATACTCAGAAATTTTAATGTACGTTCGCACATACAAAAATGTATCCGCCAAACTAAAATTTTTAAATTGGAGAGTACAGTTATGTAAATTAATTTGAAGTATATATATTTTTTTGCTTGTGTTTTGTTGTTTGTCAATCTACATTGTAACAATATTATTTTGTATAATGTACCTTGCTGTTATATATATAATATATTTATGTAAGGAGAGGACTTAAGATAGGTTTGACAAATTGTTGTAAAATCCTTTTGTTACCTTTTGACAATAAAACATTACAACACAAACAACAACAACACCAAATAAGAAAAAAAGATTGTCCTAGGAATAATGCTGTATTGATTGTACACAACATGTAGGTCTACAATGCAGATTTAACCTTCGAAAAAGAGGTTTAACGATATTTTCCCATATTTTGCTATTTTTGTCAAAATTATGTGTATTTTTTTAAAAGAAGGGACTTTCATCTCCGCCGAAGATCCAACGATTAATTAATTGTGTCAGTCTATATCTTTTTCACTTTGATTTGGTCGTTTGTATTTTTATTGCAGGAATATTTTCTTTTATAAGATGTACGTGCACCTTTTTGTAAGTTCCCCTTTCTATTGGTTTCACAAGATACGACGAGATATTAAGCGTATTGTTTACATTAGTACATTTTTTTGGATTCATGGTAATAGTATGCCGTACCAGTAATTGTAGTATGCTGTACCACGATCTCACAGCATCTTGCTGTATGCCGTATCATTTATTTTTTTCTTGAAAGATATAGCTTAAAAAACCGGCCAATTAAATAGAATGTTGCTATCTTCTTCTGATGATCGGTATGTAAACCGGTGTGTGCAAATTTGAAGACAGACAAAAACAAACAAAGCTATAAGGGGAAAATGCGTCGTCACATATTTTCTGGCAAAGATGAATCATTTTAGCATTTGAGGAAAGACTGACGACTGTAGTGGTGTTCATTATATTTATATATCATTTATCCATATTCTCGACTTAAATTTCGGGATATATTGCAAATTTCAAAAGAAAACAAACACAAAACATGCCGTTGTTTGACATTTTGTCGTCTGCAGTATAACTCATCGGACGTATGCTATCTAGCGCTTACCCGTCTGTCGTTTGCCAAAAAACAAGTATCTCGATTATCCACCGTTGTTTATGCAGTTCTAAAGCCTAGAGGCTCCTGCTTCATGTTGAAAGCAAGACCTGTGATTCACAAGAATACACTTATTAACACAATAAGTATATATAAAAATCATTATTTTGTATATTAAGGTAAAGATTAACTTAATATTTTTGTAAAAAATGTATAAATGGGTACAAAAACGCATATTTTGCTCTAGATTATGGAAGAAATAAATGTTTTTAATAAAGTGATAGCAGGGAATTTCTGTAAAACTTAAAAAAGAAAAGTTATTCAAAGAAGATTTGAAAACAGAATTTACAGGGAGATACTTATAACCAATAACAAAAAGGGAGAAAAAATATGGTGCAAAGCAATACATTGTAACTCCTACACAGGCCTTTGGATTTTTTTTCAAAATTTCAGAGGGGTAGATCTTGATATGCTGAACATTTTTCCAATTTAACCATCACATCTTTCTTTTACAGCTTTTGAAATAAATAAAAAAATAAAAAAAATGCATAAATTTAGTTTTACGGAAAAGGGCTGTAACTCGTAGATGAGTTTTCCAATTGCAGGGCAGATCGATCTTGGCATTCTGAACAATTTTACATCTGTCAGATTTTCGTTATCTACCGTTTTCAAGTTATTGGCCAAAAACTGCAATTTACCCCTATAACAGCAGTAATGTTTTTCATCTGATCATTATAAAATGAGGCTCGTTTGTAGGGAACATGCTATAGATGATTACTAAAGGTTTCAAATCAATCCATTTAGCGGTTTCAGAGGAGACAATTTTTGAAAAAGTTTACCACGGACGACGGACGACGAACGCAAAGTGATGGCAAAAGCTCACCCTGGTCAGCTAAAAAAAGAAGGGTTGGGAAGAAAACTGTTCAAATTTTATGGTTGACCTCATTTTATTGACCAGTATAATGTACAGTCTCACAAATTGCAATTACATGTTTTCAGTAGACTATTTCGACTATCTGACTCGGCTTCTTCCTGACTGTTAGAGTGGACAAATCATTTCATGCACAAATTGCAAGAGAATTATGTATATTTTGTCGACGCAACTGGTATCCGTCCAAGGGAACTTCATATGAACATGTTAATTTTTTTTCTCAGAATTGTGACTTTTTAATAGATAATGGAACTTGAATATTATGATGCATAATCCCATGCAGTATGTTTTAATTTTATTTGGAGTGTTCAAGTCTTATCATACAATAGTAGATAAGAATTTGACAAAGTTTGTGTAGAATATGAAATTACATTTGGTTAGCATTATGATAAAAAATTCTCATGTCTGCTTATTCATTCATCTCATATGTTTGCAAATTTGGAATAAAACAAACTCACAAACAACACAGCAGCTGATCCATGGTAATTCACTAAATGATGACATAAACAGATGGCGGAATACATCAGATTCGTAAGTTGTTGAATATTATATCTGTTTTATAATTAAAAGATGAATTATTTTTCAATTTCCTGTTGTATTTTAAACTTTATTAATAGACTGCATCGAAGAAAGTCTAATACAATATAGACCTGCAAAACGATCCGAAAAATATTGTGACAAAAAAGGTTTAACACACATTGGCCAAATGTTCACTATGATCTCAAAAACACCGGAAAACAATTAGTACATGTAGTACCGTCCTGTGAATGATAAGGATGAATTTTCGAATTGTTAAATCAAAATACTGAACATCTGAAGAAATGAAATACATGTTTCATATGGCCTATCTCATGTCAGCTTTACCATTTACTAATTTCTCATTCTTTCGTTTTAAATTTTTAACAAGCAAGTCTATCTTTTAATTTCAGCTTCCGCTACATAGACGATCATCTTTCTCGAAATCATCCAAAATTCAAGGAATATTAACATCATATCTATCCTGATAAGCTTGAAATTATGGAAGGTATAATACCCCCATTGATTTTCCCTATTTGTTTTTGTCAAATTGATCACTTTCTTAGAACCATAGCACATTTACTGTCGTTTTAAATAAAGCGAAACTTCTTACCAAATGAATCAGTTTTACACATCTTTGAGTTTATGGTCTTCCAAACGTTTAGATTTTATCTACACCGAAGAGACATAAGTTGTCGAAATGCGTATATGCAGGAATCAAATTCACAGTAACCTCGGTATTTAGTTATAAATGAGCCTCCACAAAAATTTTGAGGACAACTTTCATTGAATATAAGAAATGCACTCTACCGGAAGTATACTACTAGCAAAAATTAAGTTTCACTTTAACTTCAAACGCTGAAATGGTCATGTCATTGTTTTTACCAAAACAAATTTATTACAATTGATTAGAATAAAATAAAGATTTTTGGGGTACCTTAGCTTTCAAACATCCCATAGAAAATATTAATACCCCATTGATAAAGAATTATTTTAGCATGCAACCCCGGCGGAAGAATATCCTATTGGTAGTATTATACCAGAAACATGTGATACAGCTACTTCAGCTTCATATCTAGATCTTTTGTTGTATATTGACGAAATCTAAGCTTTATGACAAGCGTAATGATTTTAACTTCCGAGTTGTGATTTTTTTCTCTCTTAGCAACAACAAACCTACCTCTCCTGCCAATGGAGTGCACAAATTTTAAGAGAGCAAAAACACTGTCACAAAAGCTGCTTAGTCAGGGATTTGTTCAACCTATGTTAATTTTATCCCTAAAAAATTCTATGGCCATCACCATAACATCATTGACAGATATGATGTGTCAGTGTCACAAATGAAAGCGGACATATTCAGGTAGGTTCACATCCTCCCGGATTTGAATATACCGATTTTGACATTTTTCTAGATTGATTCACTTACAGTGTGATGGGTGGTGTTAACAGGACTTGTTACCCTTCCGGACAACCTGATGTCGCTCTGTTTTTGTGTAAAAGTTTCAACATCTTAAATTAATGCTTATTTAAAATGTAATGCATGGAAGGTATACAATGATGGAGAAATGGAAAGTAAGGTTGAACAGAAAGGTTGAACATTAAGTTGACTTTGTCAAGATAAAGATAAAGATACTGATAAGTAAATTATTTTGACATGTGGACCGAATAAAAAGTATAAAAATTTGATGGTGTAATCTTAAACAATTACGATTCTAAAATGGCGCTCCTCTTTCGCTTTGTGAACAGACATATGCTCTAAATCAAATAGAGCATATCCGTATTTTACATCAAATAATCAATAGTGCACACCTTGCATATTTCATTCACTAATATTTTGTTAAACTACTGAATGCGTCTTTAAGACACAGATGCCCCGCCGACTAATTTATCACAATAGAAAACCTAAGTCAATAAGGCATAAAATACATCGACGAAGGAATACCAATGCAAGAACTTGGAAAGGGGAAATTCTAAAATCATAAATCCAAAATCATGGCAAATCATATCAAACACGAATTGAGACAGTATGACAAAAACAAAACAAATAAACAAAAATGAATAAGAACGCCACCGAACTAAAGCACTAGTGGTGTGAACCCCTACAAAAACTGTAGTATCATCAGGTGCTCCGGAAGGGAAAGCATGATCTGCTCCACGCATTGCAACCGTCACACTGCCATTGGAAAGTCCGGTTTGTCACAGTCGGTGTTAGTCAGTCCGATAATAAATCTGGATCTACCCAAAGATATCTATTCTCATTTGTGAAATTGTCTGTCAAATCGTTGTGACGACCGTACAAATTAGTTTCTAGTTACTTAATCATCATGAAGTACCTTACAGATGATTTATAATAAACTTTTGTTGAACGATGGAAAGTAACAAAAATACAATAAAGTCGTTTAAACATAAACTATTGGTCAGGTTATAAAATTATCCATGAATTATGAAGTATTCACCAACATCTAGCTGTTTGAAATTGGCCTAATGCAAAAGAAATTAACAAAGTCATTCAAGCTTAAAATGGAGGTCAAACTCAATAAATTGTCCAAAAATTAGGTAGCTCTCACAAAGATGAGTTATTTCATGAAACATCATACTGATATATTGATAAGAAGCGGACTTAAATGGATAATTTAATAAAAGTCACTCTAGCGTAAAATATAGGTCAAAGCCACCTTATTATCAATGATTTGGTAGTTCTCATTAAGGTCATAAATGTAATGAAACATCATTTTGGTGTAATGTGTAGTTGCTCAGAAATGGACTTAAACGCAAAATTTAACAAAAGTCACTCAAGCATATCGACGGGTTGATATGGCTGTTACAAAACGAGGCAGGCTGATATGTCCATATCAGACTTGGTATGTTTATACTGACTGTAAACACATACAAAACAGAACATATTAGTACTAAATATGTAATAATATTTGTTATGTTGTAAATTATAGGTATAGGGGTTAAATAATGTCGTTATTACTTGTGATCGATCCCTTTACAAAATCTGAGCAATGCAATATGTTTAATTCAAATTCATTTAACAATGAAACACTGTAGCACTACGAAAGAAAACGTTACAAAGTACAAAAGGATTATCAAATAAATATAATGTCTTTTTGGATAAATAAACTATTCATCTTCTTCGATCTACCGTATTTGCTGAAACTTCTCCATGGGTTCATGATAAAATAGTATATAGATTGCTAAGTAAAGAGAATATCTAGATAATTACGTTTGGTCTGTGTAAAAATAATTCCAATTGGTGTTTTTTTATTATTAATAATTGTTTTATATCTGACAAAATAGCCAAAGAACTAATATGAAAGAAACAAATGAATAAAAACAACGGTAGTAGAATACCGAATGAAGAAAGGAGAGGTATTTACAAAAAAGTCCAAAGACACGGTTAAATGTTTTACCAATCTCAATTTTACATATTTTCTGTATTTTAGTTCACACTGGTGTTGTAAGATACAATCATCAGGACCAACTGCAACTATAACAACACAAGTGGTTTACTATAGATCAGCAGTTATAAAGAAAAGCACGGTATCCTGTGGGTTTCTGTCACTATCACAATGCACTACCTACCAACTGACATATAGGTAAAATTAGTTAAGCCTGCCTGTTAAAATGGTAGAAATAATAAGGATATTTTTATTAATAATAATTATGCTATTTCACCACGATTCCAATTTACATTTTTGCAATGGATTGGTCTCTTATGTTGTTTTGTTACTCCTAGTGTAAGCAAGTTATTTCGATTTTAATAGGAGATACATTGTATACGATAAATCTTATGTATGAATGAGATCTCTGATAACCTTAAATGTCACAATACTTTGCTGTTCCTATAATTATTTTGCCCAAAACATTAGAATAAGAAACAAGATTGCAAATATAATCCAAAAAATGTGTTCTTTTACCAAGCCTTCATAATTAACGACAAGGAAAAATAAAAGAAAAACGTTATTTCAAAGAAACAAGACCAATACTAGATATGAGAACTTAATTGATGAGTTATTGATTTTATTTGTCTATCTAAATTGCGAAAGGTTATTCAAGTGAAAATAACTGATACTATCATACGCCATTGCCTGCATTATATATTCAAACAAATACAACAAGCCCGAATAAATGAAATGCCCTTAACAACAGCAATAGAATACCAAAGGAACAAAGAGCAAGATGACATAAATCAAAGTCCAGAGACAAGGCAAAAGTAAAAACACCAGAAGAAGGAAGACAAAAGATGCTACAAAACCACAACACGCAAACACTACAAATACAACAATAAGAAATAAAGCACTAAAAGTGTAAATTCTCGAGGAGTGACATCAGGTGGTCCGGAAGGGTAAGCATGTCCTGCTTTGTATATAGCACCCGTCACACTGTCAGTTGGTCAATCCAAGGTAAAGTAAGAATCGGTAATGTCAAATCCGGAAAGACGTGAATCTAGCTGAAAATGTCATTTTTAAATTTTTAACACCGGCATTTGATATCCATCTATGATGTTGTGGTGACGGACATAGAATTTC